>JAVYIG010006312.1:0-120138 GCA_035222895.1 Strongylocentrotus droebachiensis | reverse complement strand
ATATTGAGAGGGTAGGAGAAAGAGAGAGTGAGAGAAAGAAAGGGGGAGAGTGAGAGAGATAAGAGAAGGAGAAAACCTAGAAAGTTTGAAAGAGAGAGAGAGAGAGATATATAAACATAACATTTCAAAAATTGGGGAAAAAGCCTGGAATACTTCGCCATACCTACCACTCAGAAAATGTCGATCGTGGTCATGAGCGCGAGCAAGACAAGTCGTCCGAAGAATCCACGAACCGTCACACGCGACCGCTAAAGCGCATAAGCACATTCGGAATAAAACGCGATTAAAGATCATGCCTTATTTCAACCAGCTAATTCGAGGCGCTTACTTCCGATAAATAGAACATATTATGTATGAAAAGAAAGAAGAGAATCTACTCTTTCTTTCCACACATAATATATATCTGACATGCGTACAATTATAACACAACAAGGCTACACACACGTGTGCCGCTTCGTGAATTCTTTCAGCGCGCACGTAAACAAATCCACGAAGTGGCACATAGCCCTCGTGCCGCGCATAGCACACTTGATCTCGCGCATTAAAAAATCCACGAAGTGGCACATGCACTTGTGACAGTGGTGTAGCGTGGTCGGACTGATTGGGGGGGCATGCACATTACTAGGGGAGAGGGGGGGGGGGGGGAGGGGGTATAAACCTTTTGTATTTCTTTCCAAAGCTGACCCCTTTTCTTTTATATTAGTTTTTTCTTCAATTTTGGTTTGAGGGAACAACCCCCCCCCCCCCCCGGCCCCTCCACCATTTGTGCTATAAAAGCAACCCTCGCATAAAAATGATTGTTCCAATTTTTCAATAATTTGGAACAACACCCCATGTGGAGACTTCAAGAAATATCAATGGTCAGAAAATTCAAGATCGCCTTACAATTTCTGTGTCAAATTTAAACAATGCTTTTGTAAAGATAATGACAAGAACAATGGGGGCCTGTTAGGATTATTCAGTTAATTTAATTTCGATATAATTATATCGATACAATTTCCAGTCTCATATTAAATTCCATGCTAGAAAGGTGGATACATTATTAACTCCTTTAATTTTTGCGCTGTGGAACAATTGAACTTCCATTCTCGAAGACGAGTATCAATAAAAAGGCCCCCTTAATTCCTTGTTAAACATAATATATTAAACCATGTTTTCCTAATACATAATTGAAACTGGTTATTTATTATATTATATATTCGTTTAAGATGATGTTTCTAGCTTTTCAGAATAGTTATATTACTTGATTCAATCACCAAGCCTTTGCGACTAATTATTAAATTATAATCACTATCATTCATTCTCACTTCAATCTCGAACTTCAAGCTTGTTTTGTGTGGATCTGTCTACCCCGCCCCCTCAATGAACACACACACACACACACACACACAATCGCATAGTAGTCAGATATGATTATGAGTTTTTACTAGAATTTATTTCAACATTTCATTATGTATTAAATGCAACATTTAAAGTAACCTTCATTTCATACTGAATTACAGTAAAGTTGTTTTTTACACGTTACAAATCGTTATAAAACATTTGTTTAACCTCAACGATGTGACTATTACACAAACAAAAGTATATGACCTATCACGATAACCTTTATGATAATTCATTGCTACGATTGACTTACTCTGATATCTCTTCTCTTCGATAATTTATTGAAATTTATTTCGCTTTATGAATACAATACTACACAATACCATTATTAATTGAAAAATCATTAGCAGAGTTTTGTTCATGTACGTGAACCTGTTATCCCTAATCATCTATGCTAACCCGTTTAAAACAGCGACCTGGAAGAGTAATGGTAGCACAATAACTAGATGGGCACATATTTGAAGACAACAATACACAATTGTGAGGGACATGAGTAGTATTCATTAGTCCTGAAATTGGGGACAGTATCAATGAGTGTAGAATATTCAATATACATTGTATGTACTAAATATGTATATGCTAACCCAAATTCATACCGATTACAACACATGAATTAATGAGAGACAATTTGGGGATGTAATTTCCTCAATTATTATAAATGTTCATACAATTTAATAAAAAAGCAAAATTTATTATAAATTGTTATCCTGCCTGCCTGATTCTACTTACCTACAAATTATTAAAAAAAGGAAAAGTTGGGTAAATATTGTTTTATGAGATATGTGCCTCGATGCAGAAAGAGTTACAATCGATTGTAAGTTACAATTAATCGTTTTCTGCATCGGGGCAATGGTAAGATAAGTGAAGTGACAATAGCATGAACTACAGTAGATTATATTCATAATGTATTCCAGAAACTATCTTGTGCAGAAACGTAACCTATTTTGAATAATTGTTTTATTCTTTTTAGCAAAAATAACAGACTGAAGACAATTCCAATTTGCTTAAGTTTGAAGGGATAAACCATAACAAAAATAATGTATTGCCAACTGTGTTATGTTTGTTAAACAAGTATAGCATATTTTCCCATCTCACGATCTTTGACTAAACATGCATTTCTGATTGCATATCTCACATATTATACACAATTTCTGACACAAGCATTATATGATTATAATTAAAGAAGGTCACGTCGGTAAACATCTTACATTTCACATGTTAATTTAGCACATTTTGAAATAACAGGAGGGTTGCAATATAATTATTAGCATCCATCTAATTATCATTTTTGTGAATAATTTCATCAGCTTCCCTCTAAAAAAAAGTGGTTCCTTAGCGACTGGCTGGAATACTCCCTAGGGAGTGGAAATTGTGCCCTTTGCGTGCAGGAATGATTGCAGTGTGTATCCGTTGACAAGGGTAATAATAGCACTTAGAGGCTTTGTTGCAATTTGCGCTATTTAAATAGCCACTATTATTATTATTATTATTATCTACTCCAATCACCTTTGGCTATTCTGATTGCCTATGATGAAGTTTATCCAATCAACTGCTAGCAGATGTGCCATCATCAGAGGACCTCAATCTCGGGACTCCCCTTTTCTGACTGCATGTCATCTAATCTGTGACATCTACATCCTTGGCATCTTCTTCTACAAGAAATTTATGCAGATTGGAAGCAATCTCACAAGCTCCAACCCTTGGCTTAATGCATTAATTATGGTTTGTGAAACAATGTTGTTTGAAATGCCATCCATTGTTTGTAATGGTACACTATGATTAAATGCATCTATTGTGATTTAAAAACAGTGGAATTTGAAATTTCTCAATTCTCAATAAACTGCAGTAATGATATTACTTTTGCGAAATTTGAAATATAAACATTTTGTCTTTAGTTTGTGCTCAGTCAGCCATGAAGTAACGTTAACCTCTCACCTTTACACATGTATAGTTTTCCTAACTACCATATCAATATTTGGGCTTGACGAAATCTTGAGATAATCTCGGTTTTGAAATTATGATAAATTGTTTAGGGGGAGTCACTTTTTGTGTTAGGTTTAGATTAGTGTGGCAGTTGTTTATAGAACGACTGGTAGTCTGGGTGCGAGACGACTGGGTTTTGTTGGCAACACAAGGACACGAGGTCTTCAAATTTTGCTTGTGCAATCTTTGGTGGACCTCCTTCATAGAGGCTCTGTGGTTCCAGCACCTCCTCTTGACCACTACTTCTGGACGAGCGCCACGGTCCTCCAATGGGCAGGCGGTGGTATACGTCCACTTCTTCTTTGTTCATCCTAATAGCCTTGAAGTTTGTCCAATCAACAGGTGTGCCGTCGTCAGCTGACCTCTCCCTCAGGACTCCAATTTTCTGACTGTGTGTCTTCCATTCAATCTGTTGCTTAGACAGCCACAACGTCGTACCTCGGGGGCATCTCTTTTGCCATAGGGCAGAGAGAGGCAAGTTTCGCAGGCAAGAAATATTCCGTCTGCTGTCTCAAGCGGCGCTCAATCACACTGTGCATGGAGTCTCCCTCAGACTGGCCATGGTTAGTCTTGAAGTAGTTGATGCAAATCTTCTCAACATTAGCTGACTTGTTGAGGAATGATAGCATCATTGAGGGAAGTATTGAGTTATTATTTTGACCGACGCAACCGTCACAAAAAAACTCTACTTCTCTGACTCCCTTGGCATCTTCCTCAATGAGAAATCGATGCAGATTTGAAGCTATCTCACAAGCCCCACACCGTGTCTGTCCTTCATGCGACAAAAAACATGTACACTCTTTGGAAGCAAGGTTATGCATGGTGAAATTGTAATTTCTTATAAAACAGTTCGCTTCTCTTAGATTGAGGGAAGTAGATAACCTGTTGCGAGTCAAATACAGCTGCACAGAATTCTCTGTTCTCTTGTGCCTTTACTTTGGCTTCCTCTTTCCTTTTTCGTACTTCCACCTTCTCCCTTATGTGCTGATCATACCTTTCTTGTAGGGGCTCCTTCTTAGATACAGATGCTTTCTCATAAGAGTCGCAGATACCACAAAGGTCTTTCTTTGGGCGATTAAGCTTTTCAAGCATTGATCGGTAGAAGGGGATAGATGCTCCATTTGGATTATAGGTGCACTATATAGGTGCATTCAAATCTGATGACAAGTATTGGCACGATGATGAAGAGCGGCAGTAGTGAGATTCTACCATGGAGAAACAAGCAGTGTGATCAATCCCTTCTTGTCTGAGCACTTCATCACAATCTTTATTGACTCCCTGTCTGCCACCTCTTTTTTCCGGCTCAATCACCCCACAAGATCGAATCTTTTTAATGACAGTGCGTATCTGGCGTGTTGTTATCCCTATTGTGTAAATGAACAGTGCCCTGCAAACTTTACTTTTTTGCTGTGAAGCATGACCTGGCAGATAGTAAGAATTATTCTTGCCATTCGTTTTCAGATCTAAGTGCCGCGCTATTCATTCCCTCTGTTTTTCGAGGTCAGCAAGATCATAGAAGGCATGTCTCACATGTTCACGTTCCTCCAATGTCAGCTCTAAGCACTTGAGGTTTCTTTGGGTACAGTTATGGTACAGTTTGAAACAAGTGGATAATCCCTCCTAGCAGCCATCTTCTTGTTTGTTTTTTCTGTCATGTACTCTTCTTCACTATTTCTACGAATCTTAACACTTAAGTTTCTACTCTTGGAAAGTATTTTAGGTTTTTCGGTGAGAGGCAATGAAGTGTCACCATCTATACGGTAGTCCTCAGGTTGTGAATGATCAAATAGATCTTGGCCAAACATGTCTGGTACATCATGAACATCTTGAACGTCCATTGCACTCTCATTGGTTGCACATAGACCTGCAATACCACGCGAGTCTACCTGAGCTCTACCTTCAATGATAGAGGATGTACATGTAGTACCGCAGGTCTACCTTCAATGAGAGATAATAATAAAAATAAAAATAATATTCAGCTTTTATATAGCGCTTAATACATCTCGGACATCTCTAAGCGCTTTACAGATATATTATTACCCCGGTCATTGGATTCAGTGGTTGCCCGCAAACACTGTGTGCACAATCTCCACTCCCTTGGGGACGTCTTCCAGCCAGGCGTTACTTGACGCTCAAAAATGGTGTTTGCATACCTGCTGGTAGAGCTGCATGAAATAAACTTACATCAATACTGTTAGAACAAAATGCAACATTGTGGTTTAAGCAGTTCTCACTCTGTGAACAGTGAGCGAAGCATAGGAGGCAATTACGTATGTGACATGCAGCCCATACCCCCCCCCCCCTATGCAGAAAAAACTGTCACATTGATGCCAAACTGATGTCATGGATGTGTTGGGCTGCTGTGCCATTGTCTTGTTCATGGATGTGTTAAGCTGCTCTGCCGTTGTCTCGTTCATGGATGTGTTGGGCTGCTCTGCCGGTGTCTTGTTCATGGATGTGTTGGGCTGCTCTGCCATTGTCTTGTTCATCAATGTGTTGGGCTGCTCTGCCGTTGTCTCGTTCATGGATGTGTTGGGCTGCTCTGCCATTGTCTCGTTCATGGATGTGTTGGGCTGCTCTGCCATTGTCTCGTTCATGGATGTATTGGGCTGCTCTGCCGTTGTCTTTCTCATGCTTGTGTGGCATTCTGAAAATAGAGAAATAAAGTTTGTGTTTAATTTGCAAGTAATTGATTAATTGACTAAGCTGGTTTTGAAATGAAGTTAAAAATTATATGTATCGAACTAGAATAAGAAAAAAAACCTGGCATATGGTAAGTGTGTTTGGGTCTTGAGTGACTTTCTTTTGATAATGATTGCCTCAATTCTTTTTGATGGGCCTTTTAGCAATGTGTTTTTTGAAATATTTTTTTTTAAATAAGAGATGAAAATTAATAGCAACGTAACATTTTGCACATGTAATATTGATTTTCAGCAATTAAGTTTGCATATGTTTAACTCCCCTGCAAAATTATTGTATTATATGGAGTTCTGTTTTTCTTTATTTGCACTGCAAAATTTTTCATATACATTCATATTTTAGAGTAAAGTGGTTCAGACAACCATAAAATGCTACCAAAAAAAAAAAATTATTCAAATGCACAATATACATGTTTCCAACTACTCCTGCCTACAGGCCGGAAGACCATTGAAAGATAAAAGATACCAAAAGGTTGAAGGCAAACAAATTATAATAACAAAAATTACAAGCAAGATCCACATATCCCTTCATTATATTTATAAGGCAGTATGATGAAATAAGTATGATAATACTCTACATACTTGGACGATGGTGGCCACTGGCCAGTGGTACATCACTCTCCGATTCTGTGGTGTCTTCTTGATCTTCAGAGTTATTAACGCCAAGAGCTGTGGCTTCCCATGGTAAACCTTCCCACATCATAGTTGCTGTAGAGCCCTTTCGTAGAGGAGATTCGTACTGCAAATCTCCTGCAGATACGCCATTTGTTGCTCCATCATCCCAACGCACTAACACATCTGCAGTTGTTGGATGTAGTCTGCAGAAAGTTAACAAAAGAAATATATTATACAAAAACTATTCAACAAAATGTTGACCCAATATTAAGAGAGCCTTTGTGAGTGATACTAAAGATCAAATCAAGAAGTCATTACTTTTAGACCCACCTATGTTTACTTTATTAGTATTAATATTTAAAAGTGATTAAAGATAATGCATGAGTGTTGGTCCTCTCCTAATTTTGTTTGTCAGATTTTTTGGGTGGTTTTGAATACATGCAAAGGGACACTTACTAAGGACTTCTAAATGATAATCATTCCTCTCCAAGTGCTTGTATACTTGAGAAAATTTGATTTTCAAATATTGTGTCTTTCACGTAGATCCAGGACTATAAGTATCATTCGTGCACTGAGATACCGCACTGTTAGAATTGCCACTGAACAACACAAACATGATACGGCCATTCACTTAGGTTCAAACCAGCAGACATTAAACAGTAATTTGTGTGCACCTACCAGGCTAGTAGCCACATGAACGCAGTGTGTTTTTATTTTGCTTTCAAATACTATGGTGTATTGTTGATGAAGAGTTTGGCCTTTATTTTTTATTTGACAAATATTCTGATTGAATCATGCAAATATATAATTATTTCATTTCATAATTCAACAATTCAACAATTAGGCTGTACTGCATGTTTTGCGTAACCTTGGAAAGTTCGACTAGTGCTCTTTTATTTATACATCTCAGCTTAATATGAACAAAGGAACTCTCCTTTTTGCCTTTGGATGCTTCAACAACATATAGTCTCACATTTTGAGAATTTATGCAGCATCAATTTACAGATTAAAGTTACTTGTTCTTGTAAGTAGCAGGTAAAATAGATATAAAACCCTTTAAAGGAAATTAAACAATATTAGTCCTCAACCAAACCCTCAACCCACGCCCCATGTTATTCTGTTTACAAGTTTTTCATTTACTACGCCCTACTGCTAGTTTGTTCTTATAATATACTTTAACATTAAAATACTGGAAATAACAGTTCTCAAGAGCTTAGCATTATAGCTTCCGGGGGCTCTGCCCCCTGGACCACACCAAGGGCCCTAAGGCAGGCCCCTGGATGCCCGTCTGGTCGTAATATTAATGCCTAAAACCCCTGAGCTTCTGGGCGCTCTGCCCCCTGGACCCCATTCCAATTAGTGACCTGCATGCAAGTGTCACAAATAATGTATCAAAATATGCTCATTGGACCGTAATTAAATGCCTAAAATCCCCCCAACTTCCGGGGGCTCTGCCCCCTGGACCCCGCCATGTGCATAAGGCAGGCCCCTTGATGCTCATCTTACCGTAATCGAATGCCTAAAGCCCCTAAGCTTCATGGGGCTCCACGCCTTGACCCTCCCTGGGGCTTTGCCCCTGGACCCTACGCCAATTTAGGACCCACTTGCTTCACTCTACCAGATCTTAAATACTTCAGCCCACTCCCCCACTTGAAAACTTTTGCGGGGCGCATGTAACATGCAAGAGTGATGCAGATTTTTTTTCTGACCCCCCCCCCCTGTTTTTGCTCATTACGCCACTGCTCCCTCTTCCCTCGCATTTCGTCCCCCCCCCCCTTCCCGGTTATGAATAGAAATTGCCGCCCCTGCTGTATACTATACTGAGGTCAGAGCGGACCAGGCCATTAAAAATTAAAAATAGGGTCTAGAATCTAGACCTAGACATCCTAAGTTCTAGACTGATCTAGAGTCAGACTAGACTCTAGATCTAGACCCTGCCTCCTTACTAGACCCTAGACTAGATCTAGATCTAAATAGTAAAATAACTTAATAAATGTTCAGAATGAAAATGGTTTCGAACATGATACAGAATTATGCCAAGGCAAAGACAAAATATTAGCACTTATATGAAGAAAAAAACAAGATTAATTGACTTTCAAGTCTAACGGTAACATGTTTACATCTAACTTAGAAAGTTACACAACAACAAAAACCCTACACAAAAACGTATAGGTCGGGCAATAATCTGGAGAAGCAATAAACTTGCTTCCAAATGTCACTCTTTGGAGCTGAATATTGTGCATAAATGAGATTAAAACAACGTAAACATCTTACCAACTCTAGCCATTGTCGTTCCGATCTAAATCGACAAACTTTGTTGGTGAATAACCGTGATTAGCGACAAGTTTAGAGTCCGTGATGACTGGATCAGTACAGTGTGCCACTTCGTGGATTTTCCGCTCTGCCAGAATCGCAGAGCGTACACCGACACGCGCACTTGTGCCAGTTCGTGGATTCTTAGAATCGGATTTTCCGGGCTCGTGTCGCTAGGGTAATCTTAATTATTTCACTAATTAAGCATAATTACATTCCAAAACTTTGGGAAAAGAAAAACAATGGTTCATAGATGCTCAAAACGGAAAAAACCTAAAAACTGACTTTGACGCGATTTTGGGGGGGTTGTGCCACTTCGTGGATTCCACGACGAAGTGTTACGGTGTTGGTATATTCTACGGTGTAAAGCGCACGTGCGGAGCAGTGCTCTGAGCTGGGTGCAACTTTAAAAAGCGCCCTCTCCTGACGAAATACGAATAACCGTGTTTTTCGATAAACCTTGTTTATCGATAAACCTTGTTTATCGTCGATAAACCTTGTTTATCGAGAGAAACCTTGTTTATCGAGAGAAACTGTGCTTATCAGTCGATATACAGAGTTTCTCATGATAAACAATGTTTATCGCTCGATAAACCTTGTTTTTCGCTCGATAAACCTTGTTTTTCGTCGATAAACCTTGTTTATC
This sequence comes from Strongylocentrotus droebachiensis, assembly GCA_035222895.1. NCBI lineage: Eukaryota > Metazoa > Echinodermata > Echinoidea > Camarodonta > Strongylocentrotidae > Strongylocentrotus > Strongylocentrotus droebachiensis. The sequence goes on along the minus strand of JAVYIG010006312.1, from coordinate 110,499 downwards.
GGCGATAAACCGTGTTTATCGGGGATATTGGTCAAATGGCGCGCCATATACGTTCCATCACAAGCAAGCAGCGCCTAGAACAGCGGCTTGGTCTTACCTCCCGATTCTGCTCGCTTCACGAACGTTCATGCAAGAGCCGCATCACTCGCCAAAATATTATAGAGGAAGCGCGCTTGCATGATCTCGTTTAAGTTTGATATTTTACCACATAAAATGTTTAACTGGTACTGTATCCTTTTTTGAGGCAGTCACACACATCTATGATAATTACTATCATAGTTCTAGACCTATTCGTTTTACAAAACTGCTCCTGTACCTTATCTGATGACAATATAATGCATCCGCCTATTCATACGTGCACGATTTAACTTTAATTCCTGAGCAATAAACTCGTCTTAAATCTCTACCAAATAGGTGAATATGAGGATATAAAAAGAAATCAGCGACTGGAAAATGTTGCTTCGTTATTCTTCATTCAAATGAAAACAGAAAATCCATCAAATACTCCTTAACAACAACAAATCTAAGCTCTGACAGGATAGCATTTACGTAGGGATATCACTGCCATTCACTCTCACTGAGCCCATGACTCCCGTTCGTGACGTCACGGATAGAGGCCCGACTCTACGTGCACTTCCGGGTTTCAGACTTAGATATGTTGGTAGAGTTTACTCGAATAAATTCATTATTCTAAACTTGTTTTGTCGGGTGGACACCATTTGATGTTATTATGGGGGTTAAAAGCTTTCTATTTATGTAATTATCTCAGTATTTGGGATTGTCTTAGAGTATCAACTTTAACAAATCATGATAAATGTATTTTTATGTGAACACGTGTAAAGTGATCATGAATATGCATGCAATATGCAAACTTTTATTTTGCACTCTTTTTGGTCGATTGGGTTCACTTTTGTGGGAATGGTGCAAAATCTTATATTGCACCCTTTTTGAACCCCTTTTCCTTCAAAAGGGTTCATTTTTATGTAAAGGGTGCAAACTCTTATTTTGCACCCTTTTTTCTTAGTGTGTAGCGTAGGTAATGCATAAAATGGTAAGGAATGTCACGTGTTGTAGCTCACGGTGCAGTGCGTGCCGAGCAGATGAACCAAAGTTTTTCATATGATTTGTTTATGTGTGTGTTTTGGAGGAAACCGTCCCCCCTCAATTTTTTAAAATAAAAAAGTGACCAAAAACAAAGATAAATATATCCTTAGCTGAACTGCGAGAATATCTTTCGTAAAATATCGTAAGCAATCATATTGAGTTGCAATCCTCAAACTACAACAACAAAAAGAGGGAAAGAAGAAAAGAAATTTGAGCAAAATTGTCATGGCACTTCGACTGATATTAATACTGTGTTTATTCTGTGGCATTTTCTTCCAGAGAAACCTTGTTTAGTCCCAAGGAACAGAGGACCGGTTCGCCAGTTTGTGAATGGTGATGAGACGAGGCCAATAACTAGCTACTATACCCTTCCCACCTTGCCCGATGGCACCAAACTAGTTGCTAGATGTAGAGACCCTGGAATGTATAGATTGATTGGCGATCAAAGACGAACTTGTGAAGGAGGACAGTGGACCGGGGAAGAACCAGAATGTCGTGAGTATTAAAGCGCTTCAACCGAAGATTTTGAGCAAATTAGAATCGATAGAAGGGTAGAACAATAATCGCCTATTTGTTTCTTTGGTTTATATACTAACTTTCAGCAAAGCATACTATTATTTGGACAACGTTCGTTCCTGATTTGTTTCAAGCCTGACAATTAATGTTTTATTAAACATTTTTAGGTGGTCTGTCGATGACAGATCACCTATTGATTTCGTTAGAATTTTCTTTCTTTATTTATTCTTTCTTTATTCTTTATTCTTTATTAGGTGGTCTGTCGATGACAGATCACCTATTGATTTCGCTAGAATTTTATTTCTTTATTTATTTATTAGGTGGTCTGTCGATGACAGATCACCTATTGATTTCGCTAGAATTTTATTTCTTTATTTATTTATTAGGTGGTCTGTCGATGACAGATCACCTATTGATTTCGCTAGAATTTTCTTTCTTTATTAGGTGGTCTGTCGATGACAGATCACCTATTGATTTCGCTAGAATTTTCTTTCTTTATTTTTATTTCTTCCGTACACTTTTTTGTCCACACGTTCATTCGAAATCGACATTGTCAATTTCCTTCAAATTTTTGTCAGTTATCAAGCCCTATGATTTCAAGTTTAATTTACTTTTTCAAGTTCATGGGGTCAACGTGACGTCATCCAGGCGCCATTTTGTAAAAATCAGGTCATTATCGTATCTCAATAATGAGTCATCAAAAATGAACCATATTTGGTATACATCAACTTCAGGTCAAAGGTCAACTAAAAAAGTCAACAAATTCCGTGCGCGCACCTCGACGCGCACGTACGCACGCATCAAATTTTTAAAATGCTCTAATTCGTTTTAAATTTTTTTTGCACAAGTTTCAGGCCATTGTAATCCTTTTTAAAATTTGCGCGCGCGTAATTATGCGCGCGCGTTTCCGCGTGTATCCGCGCGTCCTGGCATTTTGCAACATAGAATCGCCAATTTTTGTCTGTTATCATATTTATTACATTTTTCCAAGCATTTTGATACCTTGTTTACCTTTTTTTGACCAGTAATAACGCAATTAGCGGCTGTCAAAGTTGAACGCACGCGCCGACCTGCGCTATCTGTATCCACAATACATGGGCAAAAACATGCCTATACAAAATTCATTTTAACTCTTCAGAATGGATAGATACCCCCCAATTTCTTTCATATTTAAATAGATTATGAGTTGGAGATATGATTTCATGTCTCATTTGACCCTCAATTAACTCATGACGTCATCATAATGGCCTCCGAACTCAAAATTTCAATTTGCATATTATGACGTCAGCAGATTTTTAGAAAATAGATTGTATCTCTGTAAATATTGATTAATTTTCTTTCAAATTTTAATATGATGTACCTGAGAATATCCTCTACAAATGCAGTATACACAATATTTCATTTTGACTATGGTATCATGGCGTATTATAGCGATTAAAGGAGGCATGTCAATTGTTTACCTTTTGCGTGTATTCTCTATGGGACATGACTTTTTCTCAAAACTGGATTCTACATTCTCGTCTTTCGCGAGCAATATCTCCGTCGTTTTATCTTTGTTGACGCTGAGCTTTGAGTATGTTGTAGCTGAGACAATGAGCTATCATAAATATACTCTTTATTTTTAGATCAGATGCCGGGATCATGCTCATATCTCACTTGCAAAGAGGGATTTGAGAATTCCATTTTCCGTTTACGTGTATTCTCTATGGGAAATGTTTTGGTATATCGGTAACGCACTTGACTTCCGACCTCGAGGTCCCTGGTTCGAGTCCGGACGTCTCCAACAATTTGCTTTCTTCACTTTTTTTTCTTTTTGACCTTTCACTGTACCATATTTTGCTCATTAAAATACGTAGAATCGCTAATAATGTAATAAACAACCATATTTACTTTATTATTACCCTATTATCACTTGATCCATTACTTGTTGCGTGTTCTCCTTATGGGAGATGACTTTTTCTCAAATCTGGATTCTACATATTTGTCTTTTGCGAGCAATATCGCCGTTATTTTTGCTTGATTTTTGTTGATTTTTGAGTATGTTGTAGCTGAGACTATATACTATCTAAATGTTCTCTCATTTTTTTCAGTCTGATGTCTTCATGGTCTGTTGATGATAATCATCAACATCATCATCATCGTCATCACCATTACTATCAAGATCATCATCAATGATCTTGATCATCATGATGATCATCATTGTTTACATGTCTATATAATTCTCCCTTTCTCAATATAGTAAATATTATAATCTATCATAAGACTTGAAGACAGACCACCTTAATCGTCCTCGTGACGATTTAAATTCTAGTTTATTTTTATTTCTTCCGTACATTTTATTGTACACACGTTCACTCGAAATTGACATGGTCAATTTCCTTCAAATTTTTGTCAGTCATCAAGCCCTATGATTTTAAGTTTAATTTACTTTTTCAAGGTCATTAGGTCATCGTGACGTCATCCAGGCGCCATTTTGTAAAAATCAGGTCATTATCGTATCTCAATAATGAGTAATCAAAAATAAACCATATTTGGTATACATCAACTTCAGGTCAAAGGTCAATTAAAAAAATCAACAAATTCCGTGCGCGCACCTCGACGCGCACGTACGCACCCATCAAATTTTTAAAATGCTCTAATTCGTTTCAAATTTGTTTTGCACACGTTTCAGGCCATTGTAAGCATTTTTAAAATTTGCGCGCGCGTAATTACGCGCGCGCGTTTCCGCGCGTATCCGCGCTTCCTGGCATTTTGCAACATAGAATCGCCAAATTTTTTCTGTTATCATATTTATTACATTTTTCCAAGCATTTTGATACCTTGTTTCAGGGGCGGCGATTTCTTTTCATGACCGGGGGGGACGAAATGCGAGGGACGAGGGAGCATAGTGAACGAGAGGGGCGAAAGTGACTCCCCCTAACAGGTTTTGTTAGGTTTTGTTGTATTACAAAATTACATTTCTAGCAAAAATATAGTAAAGTGAAGTACATGTATTACATGAATATTGATATCGCTATGGGAGTTGAAAGGGCAAATATAGAGACTATGTGGTAGTGAAGTATTAAAACCAACCAATATTAAGGAATTCCTGTAACATGCAAAATAAAAAATAAAATAAAAACAAAACCAACTGGTTTTACATTTTCTATGCCAAATGAGTTACATTTTCAAAAGAAATCTGTATCTATCCAATAATCTGCAAAAGTCTGACATTTCATAAAGGATGGCAAATGACTTACCAAGTCTATTATTAATGTCCGAAAGCATTTCGTCGGGTTTCCGTTCTGCCTATGAATTCCTTACAAATAAGGCGTAGGTCGATCTCATCCAGTCGATGCTTGTGCACATGGCAGATGGTTGCTGAGTTCAGACGAACTTGTCCCATGGTGTTCCGTAGCCAATTCTTGAGGCGCCTCAGTGCACTGAAAGACCGCTCTGCTTGGCAGGAGGTGACGGGACACACAAGTAGAAGCCGTAGTAGCGTCTCCACCTCTCGAAACAGAGCCCGCATTTCTACTGACATTGAGCGAAGAGATTCTTTGACCTCGAACAGTGTTGTTGGCTTGTAGTTCATGTGGAACATCTTTACTTGGACTTTGAGATGCTCTACATCAAGTTCTGGATACCTGCTGATAACTTGCTCATTTTCCAGTCCTCCCGACAAGAGAAAGTTTTCTAGTTCCTGGTAGACGACCAAGCCCGATGTGGATGAAGTATCTAGACGATCCCCAAGTTGCTGGGTAGCTGCATCAATGACAGCAAAGTACGATTTTCGGTAGTGATCTTCAGGGGTACTTGCATGGTGACATAGTGCAGGGCCGCTGTATCTCTTTGGTGGTCTTCTCATTCGTGGAATCTTAATTGGATCGAGATCTAATTCATCCACCTTTGCTTGTGCTTGCTGAAAGATTTCAGAGAACTCCTTCTCTGATCTGAACTGTTGTAGTGATTTTTCTACTGTTTTTGCATTTTCCAACATCCCTGACACTGTTTGCTTTACTGCCTGAAGGACTCTGTTCAGTTCATGAAGGGGACCTGTGACCTTCATTGCTACAGAGAGCGCTAGATAGGTCACCCCAGATTTAAGACCATCATACAGATTCCTCGCTTTGCCGTCGCCAGTCTTCTGGCCAAACTCGTACAAGCTCTTGAGAATTGCTTCATAGTTGGAAAGCACAGAAGATACGGCTGCATATCTGTATAGCCATCTTGTTGGACACAGCGGTTTTATGGTGGTAGAAGCAGCAGGAACAGAATCTCCACATATGCTTGAAAATAGCTTGTTGAATTTCCCACTTCTCTTGTAGAAGGTACCCAGATCTTGTACTAGTTGCAATGCATCAGTGAGAAATGCATCTGCTTGGCATGCATGTTGAGACACCAAGTTCACACAATGTGCTGCACAGCGAAAGTGGAGACAAAGTGGATATTCCGCCCGCAGAATTGCCTGACATCCATTGAATTTCCCGGCCATGTTGGCGGCTCCATCATAGGTTTGTCCTCTCAAACATGTGAGGTCGAGTCTAAGTCGTAGTAAGGCATCCTTTACTGTACTTGCCAAAGCGGCTCCCGTTGTCTCCTGCTGCTCGTAGAATCCTACAAAGTCCTCATGTACTTCAAGATTTCGGTCAACATGTCGAATGCATACTGATTCTTGTTCTTTCATTTTGATATCCTGGGTTCCATCAAGAATTACTGCGTATTGTTGGGAGTCCTTGATGTCCGCGATGATAGCCCGGAGGATTGTATGGGAGAAGATATTCTGGATCTCCTCAATGCATTCGTGTGATGTGAACGTCGTCGACCGCCGAAGCCACTGCCTCAGTTCAGGATCTAATTCTGCTTGCATCAGTAGTAACTGTTGCAGATTTCCTTCAGTATCTGCATGTCCACGGAAAGGCATTCCTTGTCGCAATAAGTACCTCACTGCCTGTACAACTGCCAAGAAACTTTTCCTGTTCAGTTCTTGTTGTTTACAATTCTGCTTGCTGAGTTGTAGTGCCACGTTCACTCCTTTATCTTGCTGAGAAATTTTGAATACTGCTTGCCTATGGAGTACTGAGGCTTGATGTACTGAAAACTTTTCCAACGCTTTTTTCCAGTTCCTGAATCCAATAGTAGTAAATGTTGGCTCACATCTCTCAGTCTTCATCAGACCTCGCTTGATAGCACTTGAGCATTGAAAGCAAATTACTCCTTGTAATTGTGGAGAAAAGTGTAACCATGGAAACTTGTTATACCAATGCTTTTGGAAACACAATGTTCTAGATTTGTCTTTTTGGGGCGGAATTGATGACGGTTTTTCATGGTTCGGGGTATCATGGTCACCAAGAAAGTGCATACCAGTCTCTGGAACACTCGGGTGAGCCGCACAACTTGGGCCTGCTTCACTTACTGTGGGGATACTGTCCTCATCAGTTTCTGTTTCGCTTACACTAGCACTACTCTGACTCTGTGTATTTCCTTCCTTTCGAAGTACATCTTCTGATGGCTGTCCTATCGTTTCACATGCATTCTCGGTCTCTCCTACATTATCCAGTTCTGTTTCAAACCTTTTCTGGCGTTTACTATCCTTCTTGAAAAAATTTCTGATATCCATTTTACTTCGATCTTATGTCTTCTTATGCAGGTGAAATAGAGATTTATAGAACTTTCCACATTAAATCACGGCAACTCGGCACGTCTAAAATGATTAGTTGTTAACCCGCCTTTTGTTTCTTGTCCATGTAATTTAAGCATACGCGCATATTTCTCATGTTTATTACAAGCCTTAACTCCCAAAGAACCTCAGGAATGTAAACAAGTATTTGTTCCCTAAAGGTCGCTTGTACATTACAGTATTTTTCAGAATGTGAGTGAAAATTAGTCATGTAATGATTAATGTTTTTAGAAAGATGTACACCATATCCCCATTAGGCGACAATATCTTTATAACCCGGCAGGAATGTAAGGGACTCCTTAAAAGAGCACGTGGAATATTCATTTTTTTTAGCACTGATCGACAGAGCGAGAAGATTTTGCATTTTCATTAGGCTAAACGATGCAATATTGGGCCCTCCAGAGCCTAAAAGTGTGTTGCAGTCTTTAGTCAGTTTTTGCTATACATTTTTTTTTGGTGCACTTTTTCAAATTTTCCGGGGGGGACGATCCCCCCCTTAAAAAATCGAGGGGGGGACGTGTCCCCCCCGTCCCCCCCGGGATCGCCGCCCCTGCCTTGTTTACCTTTTTCCGACCAGTAATAACGCAATTAGCGGCTGTCAAAGTTGAACGCACGCGCCGACCTGCGCTATCTGTATCCACTATACATGGGCAAAAACATGCCTATACAAAATTCATTTTAACTCTTCAGAATGGATAGAAACCCCCCAATTTTTTTCATATTTAGATAGATCATGAATCGGAGATATGATTTCATGTCTCATTTGAACCTCAATTAACTCATGACGTCATCATAATGGCCTCCGAACTCAAATTTTTAATTTGCATATTATGACGTCAGCAGATTTTTAGAAAATTGATTGTATCTCTGTAAATATTGATCAATTTTCTTTCAAATTTTGATATGTTCTACCTGCGAATATTCTCTACAAATGCAGTGCCAACGATATTTCATTTTGACTATGGTATCATGGCGTATTATAGCGATTAAAGGAGGCATGTCAATTGTTTACATTTTGCGTGTATTCTCTACGGGACATGACTTTTTCTCAAAACTGGATTCTACATTCTCGTCTTTCGCGAGCAATATCTCCGTCGTTTTATCTTTGTTGACGCTGAGCTTTGAGTATGTTATAGCTGAGACAATGAGCTATCATAAATGTATTCTTTATTTTTAGATCAGATGCCGGGATCATGCTCATATCTCACTTGCAAAGAGGGATTTGAGAATTCCATTTTCCGTTTACGTGTATTCTCTATGGGAAATGTTTTGGTATATCGGTAACGCACTTGACTTCCGACCTCGAGGTCCCTGGTTCGAGTCCGGACGTCTCCAACAATTTGCTTTCTTCACTTTTTTTTCTTTTTGACCTTTCACTGTACCATATTTTGCTCATTAAAATACGTAGAATCGCTAATAATGTAATAAACAACCATATTTACTTTATTATTACCCTATTATCACTTGATCCATTACTTGTTGCGTGTTCTCCTTATGGGAGATGACTTTTTCTCAAATCTGGATTCTACATATTTGTCTTTTGCGAGCAATATCGCCGTTATTTTTGCTTGATTTTTGTTGATTTTTGAGTATGTTGTAGCTGAGACTATATACTATCTAAATGTTCTCTCATTTCTTTCAGTCTGATGTCTTCATGGTCTGTTGATGATAATCATCAACATCATCATCATCGTCATCACCATTACTATCAAGATCATCATCAATGATCTTGATCATCATTGTTTACATGTCTATATAATTCTCCCTTTCTCAATATAGTAAATATTATAATCTATCATAAGACTTGAAGACAGACCACCTTAATCGTCCTCGTGACGATTTAAATTCTAGTTTATTTTTATTTCTTCCGTACATTTTATTGTACACACGTTCACTCGAAATTGACATGGTCAATTTCCTTCAAATTTTTGTCAGTCATCAAGCCCTATGATTTCAAGTTTAATTTACTTTTTCAAGGTCATTAGGTCATCGTGACGTCATCCAGGCGCCATTTTGTAAAAATCAGGTCATTATCGTATCTCAATAATGAGTAATCAAAAATGAACCATATTTGGTATACATCAACTTCAGGTCAAAGGTCAATTAAAAAAATCAACAAATTCCGTGCGCGCACCTCGACGCGCACGTACGCACCCATCAAATTTTTAAAATGCTCTAATTCGTTTCAAATTTGTTTTGCACACGTTTCAGGCCATTGTAAGCATTTTTAAAATTTGCGCGCGCGTAATTACGCGCGCGCGTTTCCGCGCGTATCCGCGCTTCCTGGCATTTTGCAACATAGAATCGCCAAATTTTTTCTGTTATCATATTTATTACATTTTGATACCTTGTTTACCTTTTTCCGACCAGTAATAACGCAATTAGCGGCTGTCAAAGTTGAACGCACGCGCCGACCTGCGCTATCTGTATCTGCAAATTTGTTTTGCACACGTTTCAGGCCATTGTAAGCATTTTTAAAATTTGCGCGCGCGTAATTACGCGCGCGCGTTTCCGCGCGTATCCGCGCTTCCTCGCATTTTGCAACATAGAATCGCCAAAATTTTTCTGTTATCATATTTATTACATTTTTCCAAGCATTTTGATACCTTGTTTACCTTTTTCCGACCAGTAATAACGCAATTAGCGGCTGTCAAAGTTGAACGCACGCGCCGACCTGCGCTATCTGTATCCACTATACATGGGCAAAAACATGCCTATACAAAATTCATTTTAACTCTTTAGAATGGATAGATACCCCCCAATTTCTTTCATATTTAAATAGATTATGAGTTGGAGATATGATTTCATGTCTCATTTGACCCTCAATTAACTCATGACGTCATCATAATGGCCTCCGAACTCAAAATTTCAATTTGCATATTATGACGTCAGCAGATTTTTAGAAAATAGATTGTATCTCTGTAAATATTGATTAATTTTCTTTCAAATTGTGATATGTTTTACCTGAGAATATTCTCTACAAATGCGATATTTCATTTTGACAATGGTATCATGGCGTATTTTTGCGATTAAAGGAGGCATGTCAATTTTTCACATTTTGCGTGTATTCTCTATGGGACATGACTTTTTCTCAAAACTGGATTCTACATTCTCGTCTTTCGCGAGCAATATCTCCGTCGTTTTATCTTTGTTGACGCTGAGCTTTGAGTATGTTGTAGCTGAGACAATAAGCTATCATAAGTGTGCCCTTTATTTTTCATTCAGATGCCGGGATCATGCTCATATTTCACTTCTAAAGTGGGATTTGAGAATTCCATTTTCCGTTTACGTGTAACCTCTATGGGAAATGTTTTGGTATATCGGTAACCCACTTGACTTCCGACCTCGAGGTCCCTGGTTCGAGTCTGGGCGTCTCCAACAATTTTTTTCTTCAATTTTTTCCTTTTTGACCTTTCACTGTACCATCTCCTTTGCTCATTAAAACATGTAGAATCGCTAATAATGTAATAAACAACTATATTTACTAATTTATTACCCTATTTTCACTTGATCCAATATTTTTTGCGTGTAATCCTTATGGGAGATGACTTTTTCTCAAATCTGGATTCTACATTCTTGTTTTTTGCGAGCAATATCGCCGTTATTTCGGCTTGATTTTTGTTCATTTTTTAGTATATTGTAGCTGAGACTATATACTATCTAAATCGTTGCTGTTTTCACGAAGTGACGGTAGTGAAAAAGAATTGCATTCACTTTGCGTTACGATTTTCCTCACTACTGTCACTTCGTGAAAACAAGGACGAAATGTTTTCTCATTTTTTTTAGTCTGATGTCATCATGGTCTTTTGATGATAATCATCAACATCATCATCATCATCATCGTCATCACCATCACTATCAAGATCATCATCATCATGATCATCATCATGATCATCATTGTTTACATGTCTATATAACTTCTCCCTTTCTCAATATAGTAAATATTATAATCTATCATAAGACTTGAAGACAGACCACCTTAATCGTCCTCGTGACGATTTAAATTCTAGTTTTTATTTCTTCCGTACACTTGTTTGTGCACACGTTTACTCGAAATCGACATTGTCAATTTCCTTCAATTTTTTGTCAGTCATCAAGCCCTATGATTTCAAGTTTAATTTACTTTTTCAAGGTCATTAGGTCATCGTGACGTCATCCAGGCGCCATTTTGTAAAAATCAGGTCATTATCGTATCTCAATAATGAGTCATTAAAAATGAACCATATTTGGTATACATCAACTTCCGGTCAAAGGTCAACTAAAAAAGTCAACAAATTCCGTGCGCGCATCTCGACGCGCACGTACGCACGCATCAAATTTTTAAAATGCTCTAATTCGTTTCAATTTTTTTTTGCACACGTTTCAGGCCATTATAATCATTTTTAAAATTTGCACGCGCGTAATTATGTGCTCGCGTTTCCGCGCGTATCCGCGCGTCCTGGCATTTTGCAACATAGAATCGCCAAATTTTTTCTGTTATCATATTTATTACATTTTTTCAAGCATTTTGATACCTTGTTTATCTTTTTCCGACCAGTAATAACGCAATTAGCGGCTGTCAAAGTTGAACGCACGCGCCGACCTGCGCTATCTGTATCCACAATACATGGGCAAAAACATGCCTATACAAAATTCATTTTAACTCTTCAGAATGGATAGATACCCCCAATTTTTTTCATATTTAGATAGATCATGAATCGGAGATATGATTTCATGTCTCATTTGAACCTCAATTAACTCATGACGTCATCATAATGGCCTCCGAACTCAAATTTTTAATTTGCATATTATGACGTCAGCAGATTTTTAGAAAATTGATTGTATCTCTGTAAATATTGATCAATTTTCTTTCAAATTTTGATATGTTCTACCTGCGAATATTCTCTACAAATGCAGTGCCCACGATATTTCATTTTGACTATGGTATCATGGCGTATTATAGCGATTAAAGGAGGCATGTCAATTGTTTACATTTTGCGTGTATTCTCTACGGGACATGACTTTTTCTCAAAACTGGATTCTACATTCTCGTCTTTCGCGAGCAATATCTCCGTCGTTTTATCTTTGTTGACGCTGAGCTTTGAGTATGTTATAGCTGAGACAATGAGCTATCATAAATGTATTCTTTATTTTTAGATCAGATGCCGGGATCATGCTCATATCTCACTTGCAAAGAGGGATTTGAGAATTCCATTTTCCGTTTACGTGTATTCTCTATGGGAAATGTTTTGGTATATCGGTAACGCACTTGACTTCCGACCTCGAGGTCCCTGGTTCGAGTCCGGACGTCTCCAACAATTTGCTTTCTTCACTTTTTTTTCTTTTTGACCTTTCACTGTACCATATTTTGCTCATTAAAATACGTAGAATCGCTAATAATGTAATAAACAACCATATTTACTTTATTATTACCCTATTATCACTTGATCCATTACTTGTTGCGTGTTCTCCTTATGGGAGATGACTTTTTCTCAAATCTGGATTCTACATATTTGTCTTTTGCGAGCAATATCGCCGTTATTTTTGCTTGATTTTTGTTGATTTTTGAGTATGTTGTAGCTGAGACTATATACTATCTAAATGTTCTCTCATTCCTTTCAGTCTGATGTCTTCATGGTCTGTTGATGATAATCATCAACATCATCATCATCGTCATCACCATTACTATCAAGATCATCATCAATGATCTTGATCATCATTGTTTACATGTCTATATAATTCTCCCTTTCTCAATATAGTAAATATTATAATCTATCATAAGACTTGAAGACAGACCACCTTAATCGTCCTCGTGACGATTTAAATTCTAGTTTATTTTTATTTCTTCCGTACATTTTATTGTACACACGTTCACTCGAAATTGACATGGTCAATTTCCTTCAAATTTTTGTCAGTCATCAAGCCCTATGATTTCAAGTTTAATTTACTTTTTCAAGGTCATTAGGTCATCGTGACGTCATCCAGGCGCCATTTTGTAAAAATCAGGTCATTATCGTATCTCAATAATGAGTAATCAAAAATAAACCATATTTGGTATACATCAACTTCAGGTCAAAGGTCAATTAAAAAAATCAACAAATTCCGTGCGCGCACCTCGACGCGCACGTACGCACCCATCAAATTTTTAAAATGCTCTAATTCGTTTCAAATTTGTTTTGCACACGTTTCAGGCCATTGTAAGCATTTTTAAAATGTGCGCGCGCGTAATTACGCGCGCGCGTTTACGCGCGTATCCGCGCTTCCTGGCATTTTGCAACATAGAATCGCCAAATTTTTTCTGTTATCATATTTATTACATTTTGATACCTTGTTTACCTTTTTCCGACCAGTAATAACGCAATTAGCGGCTGTCAAAGTTGAACGCACGCGCCGACCTGCGCTATCTGTATCTGCAAATTTGTTTTGCACACGTTTCAGGCCATTGTAAGCATTTTTAAAATTTGCGCGCGCGTAATTACGCGCGCGCGTTTCCGCGCGTATCCGCGCTTCCTCGCATTTTGCAACATAGAATCGCCAAAATTTTTCTGTTATCATATTTATTACATTTTTCCAAGCATTTTGATACCTTGTTTACCTTTTTCCGACCAGTAATAACGCAATTAGCGGCTGTCAAAGTTGAACGCACGCGCCGACCTGCGCTATCTGTATCCACTATACATGGGCAAAAACATGCCTATACAAAATTCATTTTAACTCTTTAGAATGGATAGATACCCCCCAATTTCTTTCATATTTAAATAGATTATGAGTTGGAGATATGATTTCATGTCTCATTTGACCCTCAATTAACTCATGACGTCATCATAATGGCCTCCGAACTCAAAATTTCAATTTGCATATTATGACGTCAGCAGATTTTTAGAAAATAGATTGTATCTCTGTAAATATTGATTAATTTTCTTTCAAATTGTGATATGTTTTACCTGAGAATATTCTCTACAAATGCGATATTTCATTTTGACAATGGTATCATGGCGTATTTTTGCGATTAAAGGAGGCATGTCAATTTTTCACATTTTGCGTGTATTCTCTATGGGACATGACTTTTTCTCAAAACTGGATTCTACATTCTCGTCTTTCGCGAGCAATATCTCCGTCGTTTTATCTTTGTTGACGCTGAGCTTTGAGTATGTTGTAGCTGAGACAATAAGCTATCATAAGTGTGCCCTTTATTTTTCATTCAGATGCCGGGATCATGCTCATATTTCACTTCTAAAGTGGGATTTGAGAATTCCATTTTCCGTTTACGTGTAACCTCTATGGGAAATGTTTTGGTATATCGGTAACCCACTTGACTTCCGACCTCGAGGTCCCTGGTTCGAGTCTGGGCGTCTCCAACAATTTTTTTCTTCAATTTTTTCCTTTTTGACCTTTCACTGTACCATCTCCTTTGCTCATTAAAACATGTAGAATCGCTAATAATGTAATAAACAACTATATTTACTAATTTATTACCCTATTTTCACTTGATCCAATATTTTTTGCGTGTAATCCTTATGGGAGATGACTTTTTCTCAAATCTGGATTCTACATTCTTGTTTTTTGCGAGCAATATCGCCGTTATTTCGGCTTGATTTTTGTTCATTTTTTAGTATATTGTAGCTGAGACTATATACTATCTAAATCGTTGCTGTTTTCACGAAGTGACGGTAGTGAAAAAGAATTGCATTCACTTTGCGTTACGATTTTCCTCACTACTGTCACTTCGTGAAAACAAGGACGAAATGTTTTCTCATTTTTTTTAGTCTGATGTCATCATGGTCTTTTGATGATAATCATCAACATCATCATCATCATCATCGTCATCACCATCACTATCAAGATCATCATCATCATGATCATCATCATGATCATCATTGTTTACATGTCTATATAACTTCTCCCTTTCTCAATATAGTAAATATTATAATCTATCATAAGACTTGAAGACAGACCACCTTAATCGTCCTCGTGACGATTTAAATTCTAGTTTTTATTTCTTCCGTACACTTGTTTGTGCACACGTTTACTCGAAATCGACATTGTCAATTTCCTTCAATTTTTTGTCAGTCATCAAGCCCTATGATTTCAAGTTTAATTTACTTTTTCAAGGTCATTAGGTCATCGTGACGTCATCCAGGCGCCATTTTGTAAAAATCAGGTCATTATCGTATCTCAATAATGAGTCATTAAAAATGAACCATATTTGGTATACATCAACTTCCGGTCAAAGGTCAACTAAAAAAGTCAACAAATTCCGTGCGCGCATCTCGACGCGCACGTACGCACGCATCAAATTTTTAAAATGCTCTAATTCGTTTCAATTTTTTTTTGCACACGTTTCAGGCCATTATAATCATTTTTAAAATTTGCGCGCGCGTAATTATGTGCTCGCGTTTCCGCGCGTATCCGCGCGTCCTGGCATTTTGCAACATAGAATCGCCAAATTTTTTCTGTTATCATATTTATTACATTTTTTCAAGCATTTTGATACCTTGTTTATCTTTTTCCGACCAGTAATAACGCAATTAGCGGCTGTCAAAGTTGAACGCACGCGCCGACCTGCGCTATCTGTATCCACTATACATGGGCAAAAACATGCCTATACAAAATTCATTTTAACTCTTTAGAATGGATAGATACCCCCCAATTTCTTTCATATTTAAATAGATTATGAGTTGGAGATATGATTTCATGTCTCATTTGACCCTCAATTAACTCATGACGTCATCATAATGGCCTCCGAACTCAAAATTTCAATTTGCATATTATGACGTCAGCAGATTTTTAGAAAATAGATTGTATCTCTGTAAATATTGATTAATTTTCTTTCAAATTGTGATATGTTTTACCTGAGAATATTCTCTACAAATGCGATATTTCATTTTGACAATGGTATCATGGCGTATTTTTGCGATTAAAGGAGGCATGTCAATTTTTCACATTTTGCGTGTATTCTCTATGGGACATGACTTTTTCTCAAAACTGGATTCTACATTCTCGTCTTTCGCGAGCAATATCTCCGTCGTTTTATCTTTGTTGACGCTGAGCTTTGAGTATGTTGTAGCTGAGACAATAAGCTATCATAAGTGTGCCCTTTATTTTTCATTCAGATGCCGGGATCATGCTCATATTTCACTTCTAAAGTGGGATTTGAGAATTCCATTTTCCGTTTACGTGTAACCTCTATGGGAAATGTTTTGGTATATCGGTAACCCACTTGACTTCCGACCTCGAGGTCCCTGGTTCGAGTCTGGGCGTCTCCAACAATCCGAAAATTGATTGTATCTCTGTAAATATTGATCGATTTTCATCCAAATTTTGATATGTTTTAGCTGAGACAATTCTCTACAGATGCAGTATCCACGAATTTTCATTTTGATGAAAACATCATGGCTTTTTTTTGCGATTAAAGGAGGCATGTCAATTTTTTACATTTTGCGTGTATTCTCTATGGGACATGACTTTTTCTGAAAACTGGATTCTACATTTCCGTCTTTCACGAGCAATATCTCAGACCACCTTATCCGTCCTCGTGACGAATTAAATTCTAGTTTCTTCTTCTATTCTGACCTTTCAGTAAAATACTTCAAACGCTCTTAAAAAAATAAAAAAGGGTCTCACCTATTTGGCTTTACCCATCATGCAATATTCCAGCTTCTGGTTCCTCTGCCCTTTGTGCGCCAAACATCATTAGCAGATGTAGGGCTGCATTGTACCCCTTTCACATACACGGATTTGTCTTACGAATCCTTACGGATCGCCAACTTGTAGTCAATTGCAAGCATCTGTAAATAACTCGCAGACACTCTTAAAGGGACTTGGTAACATTGTTAAGATGAGAGATAGTGGTGCTAAGGTAGTGAATTCAATGCTAGATGTACAATTAAAGATAATCTGTGAATTTGAGTGAAAACGGACCATTATTAATAAAAAAACTGATCCGATCGATTCCTGAATTCTCCCAACTATATTATTACAATATAATCCCATTTTAGGTCAATGTAAGTGTTCAAAAAGCAATAAAGTGGCTCTACATACCATTCCAGACATTTAAGTGTTGACAGATTTTTAATAGCCTGTTTTATGTCTTTTTTTCATGGAAAAAAGGTTGGGAAAATTCAAAAATTGTTGGGAGAATTTACTGTTCATCACTGTTAGAGGGTGTCGTACAATGACGCCTTCAAAGAAAACCATAGATATCTTCGTGGTTTGAGAATTTTGTCAGAGGGTTAGTACAGTAGAAGAAATATAATAAGTAACATTTTATACAAAATTAGGCAATTTTTTCATCAACCTTCAACAATGTTACCGAGTCACTTTAAGGATCCGTGAAAGGAGAGGAAAATTTGTTTACATGTCAAAAATCTTCTTACGATTGTCCACGAATTGATGTTTCCGTAAATAACTCGTAACAATCCGTAAGTATCGTAAAGCGCTCGTAAACCGCTCGCAACAACACGTAACCATCCGTACACTGCTCGCAAGAATCCGTATTTTTTTTTGTAACGATTTGTTACGGCTTGTTTACGATTTCTTTACAGATTATAACGAGTGCTTACGTGTTGTTTACGTTTTCATTCGGGTCGTGTTACGATGGCTTTACGGATTGTTACGAGTTATTACGCGCGGGAAGTATGCGCAGCCAATGCGCAAATTGTTAACAAAGTAGTCGTTAACTAGTCGAGAACATGCGTGCCATCGCACTGGCACGATTAAGTAGCGCATAGGGTGCGCATAGTTCACGAAGTGTTCACGAACGTTGTCAAACAAAGTTGTCGTGCCAACATTTTGAAAAATTTGAAAATTCTGTCACGCATTTCACGCACGGCCCACATCCCCCCGCATCCGCCCGCACCTCCCACACGCTACGACGAACACTTCCTGCATTGACACGCAAAAGTATGTGTCTATGCCCAAACCAAAATGCAGGAAAGGGTCAACGAGGCATATGAAAGTAATTCGATTACACTTTAAACCCAATGCTGGGATTCAGCTTTTGCCTAACATATCAGGGCCCCGTCTTATAAAGAGTTGATATTAATCGCAACTATGTTATTAAGAAACAGGAGACAGCAACATTGCGATTGATTGGAGGACTTGTGATGGATCAAAATCACTTCCCAGGTCGAAAAAACAGTTGAAACCAGTTGGATTTTCAACTGGTATCTACTGGAATCAACTGGTACCAGTTGAATCCAGTTGACGGAACTGGAATATGTGCCAGTTTATTCTACTGGTTGCAACTGGATTCAACTGGTACCAGTTGAAACCAGTTGACACAACTGGTAAACTTCACATACACCAGTATATCCCAGTTGAAACCCATTGAACTCACTGGCACGTGCTGAAAACAAACCAGTTGATTCCAGTTAAAACCAATCAACTATACTTGTAAATTGTTACACCAGTTGATACCAGTTAAAAACAATAGGCCTTACTGGTACATCTGCCAGTTGATTCCAGTTTAAAACCCATAAAACCAAAGTGGACAATGAGACCAGTTGTTTCCTGTTGGAACATATTGAAACCCAACTGCGTGTAGTTAACAAGTTGATCCATTTGAAAGCCATTAACTATAGGCATATTGGTATATTATTAGACCAGTTGATACCATTTAAAACCAATGGGATTAACTGGTAATTCATAACTTCAATCCAGCACAGTGACCAAACTGGACCATTTGATACCAGCTGATTCCAGTTGGAAACCAGTAGATGCATGATTACCAGTTGCTTTAACCATTTGAAAACCAATACATGAGTACCACTTGAATTACCAGTTGAAACCCGTAGATGATTACCAGATGATTTACCAGTTGAAAACCAGTAGATGATTGCCAGTTGATTTACCAGTTGAAACCAGTAGAATACCAGTTGAAAAACCAGTTCAATGTATCTAATGCATATTCATGATTAATTTGCATATGTTTTCACAGAAAACGTTATTATCATGATCTGTCAAGCAAATGTGACAATTAATTAATGCACATTAAGTTTGTGATTTATATTTTATTAGTCAATCATTGACAAATATATCATATTATGTCTGATCATGTTTTACATCCAATTTGAGACGTAAACATAGATAAATATTGATTTATGTAATTGATAACCAGTAAAAACATGTATAATTTTGTATATATGTATGTATGAGCTCGCAAGTACTTAATTAATCTTATACTCAAATGTAATGCGCCTCAAATGATTATGTGATGGGGTCTAGCAAGAGTCTAAGTAAATGTGGTCTAGTTGGTTGCTAAGCAATATTGATTATTGATAATCAGCTTATTGCTGGTTGCTACTGGTAATCAACTGGTTATTGATCAACTGTTTGTTTCCAATATGGAAATTGGTAAACTGGATCCAACTGGTACCAGTTGACAACTGGTATTCCAACTGGAATCAATTGGTTACCAGTTGATTCCAGTATTCCAATATCCATATTGAATCCAGTTAACTTAACTGGAATCAACTGGTACCAGCTACCAGTTGATTCCACTAAACCAATTTCCATATTGAAACCAGTTCACTTAAGTGGAATCAACTGGTACCAGTTGACAACTGGTCCAACTGGAATCAATTGGTTACCAGTTGATTCCAGTATTCCAATATCCATATTGAATCCAGTTAACTTAACTGGAATCAACTGGTACCAGCTGCCAGTTGATTCCACTAAACCAATTTCCATATTGAAACCAGTTCACTTAACTGGAATCAACTGGTACCAGTTGACAACTGGTCCAACTGGAATCAATTGGTTACCAGTTGAATCCAGTATTCCAATATCCATATTGAATCCAGTTAACGTAACTGGAATCAACTGGTACCAGTACCAGTTGGTTCAACTGGTATCTAACTGTTTTTTCGACCTGGGTTGCAATTCTTTATGACACGGGGCCCAAGTCTATATGCCCCTCTGACACTTGCACGATTTTCGTTCGCGCATAGTTTGCGCATAATTTGCGCATTGTTTCGTGCCACGTTTTTACCACAACGGGAAGCGTTCGCGGAACATGCGGGAGGATGAGGGCCAATGCGGGACAAGGCTTTAAATTAGTGGCAACATTTCGAAAATGTTCAAAATGTTGGCACGACAAATTTGGTGGACGATTTTCGTGAACACTTCGCGAACTATGCGTATCCTTTACGTATCCTACCCGTGTCGGTACTGACCGGTGCGTGCCAATGGCCGATTGGCACGCATGTTTACGACCAGTTCACGACGGATTTACGAATAAATTTCTCATAATATGCGCATCGGCTGCGCATACTTCCCGCACAGTTTTCACATTACTTGTGCAAGGTCTACGCATGCGCATGCGACGGCACAGAAAAGAAAAAGTGACCGCTGAAGGCATCTCGTGCCAATCATTAAACATTTCCTGGATTAAGACATTGGTAATTGGCTCAATAGATAGCACTATCCTCTGTCTTTTGCAAGATTTGAAATTGTATATGGGAAACAATTATTTTCGGGAACTGGCAGGTAAAACAAAAAACCTTTTCGGAAAGAAATGTTCATGGCTTATAGTATGCCTTTGTCCATGCATTTCTTGCCAACCCTTACGGAATAATGATTACATTAAAATAGGCAATATCCCAATATATAGTTAAAAATTGTGTTAAAGGAATAGTTGAGTGTTGGTAATTTCCAAAGTGCCCCTCCAAAACAGATTTGGTTTATTTCAGTACCATATGAAAGATCATCGAAAAAAACATGGGAGATGATAATAATTCCAAATCAAATGCTCTAATTGTTGTGCAATTTGCTTTCAAAACATTATATAAAAGTGTTTGACGTCCGGACATCACTTTTGACTTTCGACGGTTTATTTTTTGAATTTAGGTGTTTAGCTCCCTCTATGTCATTTAACAACCAGCGTATTTACAATGAGTAGAGGTTTGAGTTCGTTGGTACAGCAGCTAGCAGGCGGGTATCCGGCCGCGCGCTAGTTAGTACAGCCTACAGCTGATCAATTCCAATGCAATACGCTTCACGTATAACACACACAACTCAGATCAGATTATCACCGGCGCCGATCGAACGCTAGACAAGCTTTGATTGAAATACGACAACACGAGATCGAGATTGGAAAAGGAGGATGATGAGGTCACGGACGATGGCCGACTCGGACTCAGCTAGTGCTAAGCCTAAGCTACGGGACACGGCTAAGGCTACGCTAAATCGGAATAAGACTAAGGCGGTAAGAGGAAGAGAGAAACAAGCAATGGCAGCTCGACCACCCGGGCCGGAGGAGGCGCGGGAGTGGCTGTGAACAAGGCCAGGGACGCGAGCTGCAGCTGCAGGCGGCTTTCTCGTTGCCGAGTCTAGACTAGAGGATGCAATAGGCCCTATATGGCTATGCCAGCTCATTGAGAGGTAAGTTGAAATGATATACGCCCCACTGCACTGGGTAGGCCTACCGTTTTAATTTGATCTAGTCTAGAGAATAGATGCATGGAATCGGCAAATTACGTTTTGTTATATCTTGCCTTGGTCTTGGATTTTTAATTCAGATTTCATGAATCATGATATTGATATTGATAGTCTAGTCTATATAAATTACTACAGTAACATTAGCCTGCTATTGCTAATACTAGTTGGTAATAATACCTACCTGTACCAACTACCCCTTTGAAGACCAACTTTTAGCTGAAAAGGGTGATCCTTCCCATATGTGGAAAATAAATAAATACAAAAATAAAAACATGACTAATAATGCCTAACTACATGTAAGCCTACTACTACTAGGGTGTTACGTGTCTGATCGCGCACTCAGTTTTGTGCGCTAAAATCCTTCCCATATACATGTAGATTGCACACATCCCTATTCAGTCCATGTGCATTGCAAAATTGGTCAATGATGTTTTTATTACCAAATGAGATTCAAACCAATACTGCTCGTGATCATGAAGGTGACTAATACTCAAGAAGTGAGGTGTGACAGGTGTCATATGAAAGAGCAGGTTTTTCTCCATATTCCCTAAAGTAAAGGAGCTCACCCCAAAAATTCTAAGAATATCTTGATCAAAACAGCGATTTAAACATTGTTTCCATGGTAACTCAGAGATTTACCAATTTCACGAAGTGAGCCTCCGAGTTTTTTCTAGTCCCAAGGGATCATGAACAATTACAGTTTGAAAATACCCTTACTCCACGCTTTGCATATCGTGCTGTGCAGCTTTTGGATTCCACTGGCTCAACGAGCTATGGCTGCGGCACGTGGCTTGAAATATTCATGGCCAGATCGATTGCCCAATCATTAGAAAATTTAATTGCTTTAATCTGGAATATCAAAAGAAGGGAACACTTTGTCCTTTATGAAGGGAAATAATGATTTAACCGATTTACTAATTCTTACGAGATGCAAGCTACATGTACAGTATTGCTTGGAATAAAGTTGACAGTCTCACACCGTGTCACGCGTGACTGCATGCATTATCCCATAGACCTTGGTGTGATTTGGTGGTAATGTGTCTACTTTATTTCAAGCAATACTGTAAGCTTACTTTAAAGGTAATACAAAGTTTTGGTATGGGGTCATGAATTTGGTTCAAATGAACATATTGGAAGCATATGCCATCCTACAATATTCAGTGAACGTTGTCGCGGTTGAAATCAAGTCTAAAGTGATGAAATTGTAAATAATAATCTCTTTATGTGGTATAACTCTCTCTCAAGGTCAATATATTAATTAAGCTATACAACGAGCTACAATTGACCGATTGGCTATTACCGTTTTGAAATTATATATCACAACTACATACATGTATTCCGAGATTTTTATGGTAGCAGCTACCGTTGTACAACCGTAGGCGCTAGCTATTTGAAATTTATCAAAATTTACTGAGAGCACCGGTAAATTTTTATATTCAATTTTTTTCGAAAGCAGAAGTGTTTTAGGAGCTACATTTTCTAGTGCTTATAATATCTCCACAGGGATATCCAAATATTTCAAAATTGTAAAGAATCACTATCGACCCAATTTTCAAAATTTCCAAAAACTTTGTAATACCTTTAATGTCCCTCGTTACGACTGCAACTTTCTTTGTAATGATGACGTGCAGGGCTAGTCAACCGGGTAAACATCCTGCTCTTTTTAAAAGTCGACAAGGTTATACTATACCTTGCTTGAGATGTGACTGTCTCATCTATATTTATCTCTACCAAAGAGTGTCTCGACTTCACATACATGACAGAGAACCAATGCATCAGTTATTAGTCATGCAAATTCCAAATCTGGCTAGCTGTGATAATTATTAGAGAATGCAATCTTCAAAATTATTTCTTTTGGTGATTTAAAATCTGAATGTTTTTTACTTTGTGAATGACTTTCATTTCTTCACTTTTTACAGATATGAAGAACAGACAACACAATCCATCCCCAGCGAAGAAATTCCAAGCAGCAGTAGGGGAATTAGCAGGTGAATAGTACAAGTCACCTTTGACCGCAAATTCATGGAGAACTTGGCCTACTCTGCTGATTTGCTCGCTTCAGGTAGGAATCTGTATACATGTATGAAAGGCTCTGTAAATTGAGAGGAATTTAATGAGAATGCGTTCATTACGTACATGTTTGCAAGATTGAGCTCTTTTTCTGTTATGACCTATAAAATTGGGACATATCAGCAAGTCAAGATAATGCATCTCATTTGCTCATGTGTATGACATGGGATTTTCAATATTGATTTTGTGGTATGAAAATAATGAAATGCTCTATCATTTATATCAGTTTTTATTTTGTTTTCATAATTCCTTAGGCACACCAGCATGCTCGAGTGTTTCCACAACCATATACTGATGTATGCTTCCAAGCGGTCATCGACTACATGGCACACAAGGACAGGCCCGACCAGACTGATGAACAAGGCAATACAAAGTGAGTGGAAATTAGAAAGAAAGAAAAAAAGATTTTTTGTTTTCCTTGTGTAGTTGGACAAAGCAATCCGAATTGGCAGTTCTTTCCCATGAAATTTATCAATTTTGGGGAAATTAGTAAATATCTAATTGTCCTTCCTGGGAACGCCCCTTTTAAATCGCCAAAATATGACGTCATCTAAAGAACTTGTCCCTGTACACGACGCACATCTCAATTATGTAGATTACGGACTGTAAGCTGATGGTTTGTCAATCACGCTGCTGATTTTGGACCCTAAATGTGGGCTTGGATTCAGTGTAATAATATACTTATTAGAACACAGTGACGTACAGTAGTTTGAAAGATCATTATTGACCCAACATATCAAATTGATAAATTAAGAGATATGAATCATTTCCAATTGACAAGAATGAGTGTGCATATAATGCAACTTGTTACATTTTGCATGTTCTTTTATTTTATGATACAGATATGTTGCAGTATTGTTAAAGCATGCCAACAACTACGTGGCCCGGAAGGAGAAGGTCCCCAAGACCTACCCCTATCTACAAGGACTCATCGGTGCAATACTGGAACGCAGAGAACAGGACCAAGGACCACTGTTCTCGAAGGCTGTTCTGCTCCCTGATGACCCTAGACACACAAGGCACCGGCTTGCACCATTTCCTCCACCACAAGTTGATGTGATCGTAGCCAGCTAGGAGACTAGGCCGATTAGAGAAATCCATGTTATCCTCTGTAGTGAACAATTTGGATTGTCTGACTTGAGAACTGCTTTTTTTCGAGCAGAGACTAAGGGATCCAAATGGCGTCCTTCCGTCCATCCTCCGTGACTGTACAAAAATTTGAATGAAGTCTAATGTGAAATCTTACCTGCAAAAATCAATAAGGGTTGCTAACTTTCCAACCCTGCATCTGTTTGTAACAAAACTTGATTGGTAGATGCCCTTTATTGGCCTCCATGATATTCTGGAGTTGAAGGTCACATAAGTAGGTCAAAGGTTAAATGAGGTTCATTGTTGCATGATTGCATGCAAGACTCTTAATCGCCTCGATTTAATTTGTCCATGTGGCATGTTTTTAGGCTATCTTGAGGATTGGTTGGAACTTAACATTTTGGACTCATTTGGTTGCTAATGATGTTGTGGTCCGGAGGTGAAAGATTGCATGGCTTAGCATTACGAGCATGTATTCTTGATATGTCAGAAGGCGTGTCTGCACTATCTCGAGATTGCCAAATATCCAGCTATTTGAATTATCCCGATCGCAAACTATCCAGCTTATTTGCGTCTTCATTAGACCGAAGTAGCAAATTAGCTGGATAGTTGGTCGGGATAATATCCCAAGATATCTCGGTCTAGTTTGCGGTTTTCCGTGTTTACTCGAGGTCAGTGGTTGCGAGGTCAGCGCTGAGCGGTATAGATCGCATGTGCGAACCGGAAATCGTTGTGCATGATGGGATCGGGATAATTGACTCCGTACTTCGGTCTAATGAAGACGGTCGCAAACTATCCCGCTAGTTCGGAAATAGAAGGATATTTTGCAAACTAGACCGAGATATCTTGGGATATTATCCCGACCAACTATCCAGCTAATTTGCCACTTCGGTCTAATGAAGACGCAAATAGCTGGATAGTTTCGATCGGGATAGTTCAAAATAGCTGGATATTTGGCAATCTCGAGATAGTGCAGACACGCCTTCTACCCTTTGACAAAATACCACCAAACTTGATACTAGAGTGTCCCTGGGGATCATGGAGATGTGGTTATCTGGAGAAAAAAAATCACATAACACATGATATACATGTACCAGAAATAAATTGTTATTGTTGCTAGATTAGCCACCATGCTTGGCACTTGTATATTGTATTACAATAAGAGGTTGGCAAGTTTACAATTGGAAGAAATGTAGGAATATAAAAGACAAATTGTGACATCAGTGTATAAAAGCTCTATGTGATTTATACAATGCATAATTTGTGATAAAATCAGTGCTTGCTCACATGTAAATGGTAGATACTTCAATTTGTATCTATTTGGCAACCTATATTCATTGAAGAAGTTATGGTAGTAATTATAAAATTTACAGCCAAGAGGTCCAACCATGAGTCAACAATGTGTTTGGTTTTAGTGACTGTGCATGTAACCGAGGTGACTGTCGATCAGGAAAAAGACTATACTTCGGAACATGTCGGACATCAACATGGACAGAAGAAATATTTGTAGAATATGTTATTGTAAATAGTCTTCATTTTTTGTTTAATGCAATCAATCTGACTAAAATAATGATCCCAAGACAGCAAAACAATTGGTTTCATGCATCATTTGAATCCATGAATGTGAATCGGCTCAACGCCAAAGTATTGCGGTTCAAGGTTATACCATCAAGAAATTTGCTGCCTGTAACTACTTTGTAGTTTGAAAGGGGGTATAAAGGAATAAGGATACGGTTGGGCAGGCGAGTCTTTCTGTTGGTCTATTGTAAAAAAAACTGGGTCAAACTATTTCCAGTTTTCACAGAAATTGTAATAAAACTTGGTATACTGATGGACCCGAGGGTGTGCAAGACACATTTGTTGTGTCTGTCTGATAAAGTATCTCCATGGTAACCAAACTTTGCACAAAGAATACAATTTTGATTTAATAATCTTGTGGAGCATATTCTTTCCAGGTTTTTTGCAAATTTATAGTTTTGGTATATATTGGATGAGGCATTATAATAACAGTATAAAACTCAATGCATGTGCAGTGTGTTAAATAAGTACCGGTATGTGAGCAAACTACTTCCAATAGTTTGATCGATTCATATGAAACTCAGTACACACAATGCAGATTTGTCTTTTGTGTGCGTATAGGACATGACCAGTTTTGAAAAGTCTGTGCTATTTGTTTGAAAAACCTTGACTCTAGTATGTTGGATGTTAATCACTTGAAGTGATATTCATAGTCGAGCATTAGGGAAGATGAAAGACATACATGTACCTAACTATACTTAATTTTGTGCTGAAATTGATATGATTCAGGATTTGAGATCGATATGGAGTATGTATACATATATACTCGTACACATTAAGGAAAAGAATCACTCAGACAATTTTTAAAGCATTTATATATAAAGTAAGATGTGAAACTTTAAAGATAAAACCAGTTATGGTCATGCGACTGCATTGTGAAAGGATTGTTGTGGAATCGATCAGAAAAGGTTGATCATCTAGCATATAAGTCTTGGTGTGTACTGCAAGGTTCTAGAATCATTGAAATGATAAAAAAATTGGCCCAGTCTTGGTAAAGTTACAAGCACTGTACACAGAAAGATGTATATGGGACTACGCACAAGTGCGCGACACATGCGTTATATCTATCAAGTCCAAATAGATATAATAATTTACCAAATATATCAATTAGTAGGCAGTTTCTCGGCAAAATTTGTATGATCACGTACTAGTCAAAACATTGTGTGCGGGCAAGCACTGAATCAAATGACCGGGGTAATAGTATATTTGTCAAGGGCGTAGAGACATTACTGTTATAGATACTTTTCTTTGGTAAACTTATCTACACATTGCCTATAGAGAATGTCAAGTTTTTATGAAAGACACAAGATAAGATGTATATAAATAAGCAGTAACTAATAAGTAACAAGACATTGTGGTATAAAAATAAAGTATATTGCTCCTTCTTAATGAAGACGGTTAAAGTTGTCATAGCGATAGATGCTAAATAAAAATGTGCCTTTTTTAATACACATGATCTGTTTGTATGCAATGGTTGGAATCAACATCACGTTTAAATATTGCCTTCAGTACAGCAAGTATAATTTGTATTCATCTGAATAATGTTGTGTAAATTTAACTGTTAGTTATGGCCGAATAAAGCTTTCAATGTGCACCATAAAAATATGTTATGTATCTTCATTTTAGCATTACTATAATTATATTAAAATCTTATGTCTTTACACATTTACAAGTTATCACGTACTGACGTAGGTCATGCAATACACAGGCACTGTAGAACACAACTTATTTACAAGAAGTTACAATCACTTTTTTTTTTAAACTTTACAATTGCATGCAGTATCAAAATAAGAATACTGAAAAACACTGCATTATGGACAAGTATGAATCAAGTAAGATGTTAAATTAATTCACTACTGTTATTCATTATAGTATACTGATACAACAATTTTTTATATTTTTTTAAATTTATTTCTTTTTATTTCTCCACTTTCCCTTTAGCCATGTACCTTCATGTTGTTATATATGTTAAAGGTGTCGCTCTGGACCTATAATATATGATAAGATAAAAAATCCACCAGTTATTTCTGATTTCTATCAAATTTTTAGATTTTGTGGATTTAGTAATTCCTTTTTGAATGAAACATGGATTTAGCTTCTTTTGGAATTGAATGGATTTAGCTCCTTTTGGAATGAAACTGTAATAATGTTGTTTACTTTCTTTTCGAAAGGTTATTTTTATGTGTGATTTCACTATTATTATTTAAAAGGAAAGGTTTGCTGCTAAATTTGAATAAAATTTCAGTGACTTTATTGAGAAAATATGATTTATTTTTTATTTTTTTAGGTACAATAACATGTTTCATTCCAAAAGGAGCTAAATCCACGAAAATAAAAAATCTAAAAATTTAGTAAACATCAGAAAAGCCGAAGGGAAGATTTTTTCTTATCATATCATATAATATAATATTATTGGCAGATAATCAGGTCCATGCAGGGTGACACCTTTAACATATATAACAACACGAAGGTATACATGGCTAAAGGGAAAGTGGAGAAATAAAAAAGGCAATTTACTCAGAAGTACCCAAAGTGGATTTGGCTCCTTTTGGAATGAAACTCTTCACATATAAAAGGAAGACAAGTAATATAAAAGGAAAAACGAAGGCCCACGTCATTTACATAGAAGGTAGGTGGACAGATAACCTAGATGTTTTTAATCTAATTTCATCTGGGAGATCATTCCACAGCTTTGTTCCTACAAACGAAATACAAAATTGCCCTTGCGTTGTCTCACATATTGGTTGATAGATAGAGTAAGCCACTTTCTTTACACTGTAGAAGTAATCAACTGGGTCATACGACGTACAATACATACACATACACTACTACTACGTCGAGCGTACTCGCACTACATACACATACAGTATTCGCATATCGCGCTCAAAAACAATAGCGCTACCAGTACCACAGACCATGCAATTATGTGCAGGCCTCGCATACCATAATGTGTACAATATAAATCAGTCAGCGCGCTGTTCGGATATTACTTGCACGCCCATATCCGATCGTCGTCTTGGCGAAAAATCACGGTGTGCTGCCGCTTGACCGAGAGGTGGCGCTATACAATTACACTGAACACGCCTCGAAAGTAAAATTTTTGATAAATAAAATCATTTGCAGTCGAACAGGTTTTTTGCATATAAATTCACTCTAATGTAATATTTCGGATTTATATCTTCAATGATGCATTCTTAGACATTTATTGTATGTTTTTTATGTTTAGATCATAGTTTCGTTCGCTAATGTGAGTATTGACCAACACTCAACTATTCCTTTAAAAGGGAGTTCGTTTTGTCAATGATATTTTAGAGACAAATGGTGATTTTTTTATTTCTCTCTGGAACATTTCCAAGAAAAGTGTAATATTCAAATAATTTTTCTTTTTTATCGTGGATTACACGATGCAAATAGAGAATGGTTTAACAATTGTACTATTTTTAATTGTTTTGAAACGTATTAAAGGATGTTCACATATCTATGCAACTTTATTAAAGAGAAGAAAAGGAGTATGTAAAAGTTTTCTTAAATGGAAATGTATTTTCGACCTGAATGAAAAGAGTTGGGAAACATAATAGTCCCATGGATTTAATTGTACCCTTGATGTGGGCTTACGATTGTTTTGGTTTAAGGTTTTGCAACGCATATTAAATACGAACGATCTACTGTTTAAAATGAATTTAGTCCCAAGAAAAGAATGTACATTTTGTACATATTGAAACAGTTATAGATGTGTAGCTTGTAGCTACTTGCTCCCTCTATTTAGAAAACTTCCCCAATCGGTGCCTGTTGGTCCCCCGAGTTAATGATATAGCCACCTATCAGTGACCTCGCTGCGTGGTCTAATCCCTTTTGGCCCAGTAGTATTGACGGTCTTTAAACATATTTGGGATAGATTGGAGCATTGGATATATATTGGAACATTTTCATTACAAGATAAACTATTTGGTTTAAGAGGTTCAAATAATTATTCATTGAATTGTACACTGATTGTGGTGCGACAGATGGTGTATACTTGCAAAATAAAGAAACAACTGCCCGACTTTGATAATATTAGAGTTTCGATTATAAATTATTTCAAAAAGAAAAAGAATATTGCAGATTCGAATTGTAGAAATAATAAATTCACAAGAAAATGAATTATTGCAAATTTGTTACTTTTCTGTTGACTCAACAGGTAAACAATACTTGTATCCTGAGAAGCCAATTTTATTTATGTTATACATGTTAACTACATTGAATATTTATTTAATTTGTTGCATATGAAACTCAATAAAATCCATGTGGAGGGAAAAATATGGAGAAAAAAATATCGTGACAATGCGTGAATAATGGCGTGAACAATACGTAAGTATGGAGTTAGTAGGACGTAAGTAGGACGCAAGTTTGTCGTAAACGTGACGGGACAATGCTTATCATGTTGTTACGCATTGGACGAACGATACGCGGTCTTCGTGCAACTAAATGTCACGCAATGTCACGCCTCAATACGGGGCAATGCAGGAGCCAAAATTCGTGCAGACGAACGATACGCGGTCTTCGTGCAACTAAATGTCACGCAATGTCACGCCTCAATACGGGGCAATGCAGGAGCCAAAATTCGTGCAAGTGTCAGAGGGACATAACAATCGAAGTAAGTCCTTTTCTATGCGATTTTGGATCTAGGGCCGAATTCACCTGAATAACTACGGGCCATTTTTATTACTGTTTACCTTATAGCTGTAGGGTTTAATCATTTATGTTGCAAATAAATAAGAATGTATCAATTAATCAATTAATAATCAATGATTCGATGTTGTTTCTTCGTAGAACCCGTTGAAACTCAAGTCTTATTCTCCGGCGCATCGCATGAGGTAGCCAGTAATGGGACAGTCGTGGTTTACTTGCATCGTGGAAATCCCAATTATCTTGATGTAGTCTGCTTCATCACAAGTCTATGGTTAAGACCTCCTCGACTGACAACTCCTCTTGTGAATGGCGGAGACTTATGGGTAAATTCATTTCAATTTAAAGTGCTTTCAGGGTTAGCAACATTTTGTTAATATCAGGCATGGAGATCAGACAACGATACACCACCATAAGTGAATTCAGGAAAGTATACAAAGGCTACAAACCACTATTTCGACAGCATACAAGACCTTAATTTTCGATCTCATGGGCTGTCGTTGTATTAGATGTCGCAACATCTAGAGAGGGAATACAAAAAGAAGAGGCAAATATATATTTTCCCAATTGTGTAGAAATGGTACGGTATCAATTCTCAGATTCGGGCTTAATTAATGTGACTCGAGTATAATTATATGGGAATGCTTTGAAAAATGTCAGTTGGTCATATCTCTCCATTATCTTTCAGGATTGGCCCTGGTTTTTAACTGATGCAAAACGGTTGAATCCTATCTCTACTGATTTCTCTGGCATGTATACATGCAATGGGTCGTCATCATTTCACAGCGTACATGTGCTGTTTAAAGGTATGTATATAATTATACATACAATTAAATGATATGGTTACAAACAAACACACCCACATCCACACGTACCAACCACAGAACTTTAAAACCTACTTTACAGTAATGTGGTACCAACACACAAACACACTTTCACAAAATGAAAACAAAGGAAGAAATTCTGGTGACGCGCATGTACATGTACACGGGGCAGACCAGTGAGTACATGGGTATCCTGGGCACGTTAGTCTGCACATATAGTCTCATTCTCTGATACTTCATAAACATGAAGAAGAATTCAGCCTCGAATAAAATGAAGACTGTGTCCTTGATGTAATGTTATCATTATTATATCTTTTGTTGTTAAAAGTGAATGAATGCAATTGTGATAATAATATCTTAAACTATGAATTATAAAATATAATTAAATTGTATGTCCTTTATACTGCAGCCTTTAACTTACATCCCCTCTAAAATGTTGGGAGCCTCAACAATTTGATGGCAATTAAACTTCCACCTAAATTTTATAATGATGTGCAAGAGGATGTCATTTAACACACACATCTACAAGGATCTTATAAATAAATGTGTTTGAAGAGGAAAAATTATGAATGAATACAAGTATCTGGGTTTTTTTCGTACGACAGAAAACTAAAATATTGTATTCTTTCATCAAATATTGGCCTTAAAATGTATTTATTTTGAAATCCTTGCAGAAGTGTGTGTTTAATGACATCTTAGTTCACATCTTTATACAATTTAAGTGCGATTTTGCCATCAAATATTTGAGACCCCCAACCCTTAAAGGTTGAAACAACCCTTGTTTAACGATACCAAATCTGAGATGCATGGCCCTGCGTGTTATCAGCGTCTGTGATATGATATAATATTGAAGTCCTAAAGAATCGCGCTTCAAAATGATCATAAAGTGCCTCAAAAAAGTAAAAATCTTTGTGTGACCGGTTTTACCATACTCATTTTCCCCAATATACTATAATGTTATAAAAACCGTTGGGAATTTTTTTTTTGACATTTCGAACTTCCAATCGTTAATATCTTGATAATCAGACGGGCAAATCGGCTTAACGTCATGGGATTCCTGACTGACCTAAACAGGTTTATAATTGTGATTGCAGCATGAGCTAAAACTAGGATTTTGTATAGAATCTGAGACAAAGATACCCAATCTCTTTAAGAGGCTTATATTGAGTGAAATTATGTCCTTCTCTTGGTCGTGATATAGCTGCTGAATGCGACGTCCCTGCGGCTCTAGAGCACGGGAGGTTACTAGATGGTTCCAGAGAGCAGGCTAGAGATATATTTCCAGCTGGTGCAACGGTTTCATTCGAATGTGAAGATGACTACAGCTTGGTGGGATCTAGGAGAATCACATGTGAGAAGGGTCAATGGTCGGATGATCCTCCCGTATGTACAGGTATGATGGGGAGCCCTATGTTTCCGCACCTAACATTTAATTTAAAAATGACAATCGAAAAAAAATCGAGTAAAATCGAGTAAAAACAATATCATTTTCACGAGAAAATGCGGCGGTGTCATTTGACACTGCAAAAAGAAAGGTTCTCGTATATATGTATGTCTGCGCACTCACTTTACATGGAGTTTAGCTTTTTTAACGAGATGGTTTCTTACTAGTCTTGTGCAATAGCATTGCAAAAAAGGCTGTAATGTGATTTTTTTTTCTATTCTGAGCTACTTTTGTTTCTATTTTAGAATATGATATTGTCTGTTTGGAGCCCGAAAGGGCATTAACTCACATACTTTAACACATACTAAACTCCTTACTGGCTCTCAATAGACGATATTCATCAGATGAATATGCCTGTCACTCAACTTTCATTTGAATATCATATGAATATGATAAGGACCAGACTTTTGGGGTTATGAAAAGGAGAACTTATATTTCGGGCAAAGGGGACAAGGTAACATTTTTGAAACAATAATTCCATATTCTTTTGTTTGGCTCAATAATTTTTTATTCAGAGCCCTAGAAAAATATGCCAGATATTAGTAGTAGGGCAAATTGTGTGCACACACTGCATCCAAATTTTGTATCATGACTATATTACATTTGATGCAAGGAATTCTAAAGAGGAAAATGAGCTTTAAAATACTTGAATTGGCAACATGTAGTGAGATTGTTTTTCTTTTGAAATTTGCCACTTTTTAAAAACTTTTTCAGTAACAATCTTGCCCATGTATATTGTTTTCAGAGACGATACATTTCATTCTAACAATGTAGCACTAAGAGAAAACATTATTTTTGCCATTTCGAAGAACAACATGTGATTACTTTATCCCTAAAATAAACTCTGTCCTGAAAGGCTTATTATATAGCCTAGGAAGCATGGTTAAGCATATCTACACTGCAACACGAAACTTTCCTGGTTTGTAAACAAGAGTGATTTTTATGGCAAGAAACTTTCACAAATAGCAAAAGTTCAGGATTGTGTGAGTTGTGGTTCAATTATGACACATCATGAAACTTGTATGAATCGTAACCACTAAAATTCACAAACACTTCATTCGTGCAAAATTGTCTGATTTTACAGTACCAGTAATCCTTTTTGTTTTCCCTTTGTGTAAATAAAATCATATTTTATATGGCACCAATCCTAGTGATTATATATATTCAAATGATATGTTTGAGAATTTGCTGTAATCAACTTTTTGAAAAAATGATAGTCACTGCTGATACATGTATTTGAAAGTCTTTTCTTTCATGTTTTAATTTGCAGTTCTCCCTACTCCCGGTGCTATCTTGCAAGGTATCGTCGAAACAACGGAGAACTACACTGCAGCATTAGAGGATACCACATCTTTGGCCTACAAGAAATTTGAAAAAAAATTCATTGATGCGGTAAGGACCATCCCCACTGGTAACCAAACATTTGCTCCGATTATAATTGCTGCTCGAGCCTTGGTTGTCAAATATACAGGGTTAGGGTTTCATTTGAATTTTAGGATTAGTGTTAGGGTTAGGTTTAGGGTTAGGCAGAGTGTGTGTCCAAGGTTGTAGTAAGCACTTTTGTGGTTAGTGTGACCTCAAAGGAATTTTCACCAAAGGATGTTTCATTCAAAAACAACAATTCTTTGAAATACAGCTGTTCAATCAATAATGTTTGTTATACCAGAAAAAAGCATTGGTACATGGGCATATTGAGATATTTTCATTACTGGGCGAAATTAATGGCTAAAAGTCATGTCTTTTGTGGCACATTATATTCACACATTGCACGGAATCGGCCAAGCGGTGTTTAACAAAGTCATGGTAAAAGTAATTTTTCTTGATGCACTTAGATGGTCTAAGATCGTGGTTACAGTGAATATCCATGAAATCAAGCCCAGGGTATTAACAAAAATAACCTTGATGATAATGCTCTTGAAAAAAGAAGAGGGGGAAATGTAATTTTTCCCTTAATTTAAAAAGTTAATGGTTTTTTCTTTCTTGAGAGATTCAACCTTTATCTGTTGCTATATCTCTTTTTTTTTAATTATAGGTGATGCGTTTCTATGCGCAGAACCACTCCGAATACATAGCATACTATGAAGACACGAAAGTGACTGATTTCGAGTTAGTAATTTTCTAACCTACTACACTGTCGCTCATATAGTGGGAATATTTTAGTTTTACCCCAATTTATGGAATTATTTAAAAAATAATTTAAAAATAATAGATTTAGATAATAGTATAAATTCTCAGATTTTATTGAATAATAATTTGACAATGTGTGTTTTGCGTGACTGCTAAAGCATGTGTATGCTATTATGCTTATCAACTAGGGGACCTACGCCCTTAAGTCATAAATGATAGTAAGGAGGATTAATGCCCCACAAAAGGGCACTAATATAGCACATCAACACGGTTTTGATCCTGGGGCCTCACAATTACGAGGCCATTGCTTTGTCACTGAACCATGACTGTACGCAGCAGGGGCTAGGGTAGGGGGCAATTTCCATAAATGAAAAAAACAAACAGAAAATGCAATAAATTTTCAATAATTTATTGCATTTTATCCCGGTTCCCAACATTAAAAAAATCCTCTTTGTGCCCATGCCTTGATCCATAATGCATGGCCGTCCAGAGTGATAATCATAGTAGCATACACATGCTTTACCAGTCACGCAAAACACACATTGGCAAATTAATATTCAATGCAATCTGAGAATGTATACAATTATCTAGATCTATTATTTTTAAATTATTTTCAAAATAATTCCATAAATTGGGGTAAAATCAAAATATTCCAACTATATGAGCGACAGTGTACATGTACTTCTATCATATTAAAGAAGGTTTATTATCCTCTATGTCATATACTCCAAACAAAAAATAATATATTGCCTTTGACATGTGCTGATATAAATCGAAAAATATTTGAAGAAAATTTGTTCAAACTGAAAGCCAAGTTCGAAGAATGTACTTATCCACTTATGTGTGGTGCATAGTATTTATGCAGGACCAGCTGATCATACACTTGTATGATCAGCTGGTCCTGCGTAGCTAAAGCCTCGGTCACAAATGCCATTACGAACTGCTACGAACGCCGTACGAACGATTTTCAGACAATGGAAATTCGGGAAGACAATTGAAAAACAGGGAGATTCGTACGAAATTATCATTCGTACGAACCTTTGTGACCGTAGCATTAGGTAGAATGCCCTTGTTCCGTCTTTATTATGCCACTCCATTTGTTTAAGGCGGTTTACTGCACTGAGTGCGAATGAAACAGTAATGTTTATACAAAATGGTCGCATATATATATATATCTATTGGAAGGTAGGCTAAATACCATATGAAATTGTCTAAGTTTCTTAAATACACATACTCTGATGATAGTTTTGATTATTATTCATTTTTATCTTTGATAATTTCATTCAATCCTTCTCACCGATAGAAAATCCGGGAAACAAGCTATTGTTCACTTTGAAGTCCACTTCTCCCAGTTGGATAACGATAGCTCATTGCCAAATGCACACACGGTACTAGTGGATCAAGTGAATACTCGCCAGTTGGGCCCATTTGCTATTATCGCTGGCACTGTTATAAAGATGTAACCTAAGTGAGTATTTTCATGACTCCGCCCACCTTATGCTATGGTCACAAAGGTTCGTACAAACGATAATTTCGTACGAATCTCCCTGTTTTTCCATTGTCTTCCCGAATTTCCATTGTCTGAAAATCGTTCTTACGGCGTTCGTAGCCGTTCGTAATGGCATTTGTGACCGAGGCTTAAGCTGGCGCCGGAGCCATTATGTTTTTCGGGTTGTCCGTCCGTCTGTCCATACGTCCGGTCCGCTTTCTCCTTATCGCGATATCTCAAGAACTTATTGATATATGAACTTCAGACTTGATGATACTATGTACCACCATAGTAAGACAATCTGGTTAGATTTTGGAGTAACTAGGTCAAAGGTAAACAAATGTTAACTTGTGAAATTCTATGTATTGGGGTCCTTAACGCAATATTTCATTAACCACTAGAGATATGAGGCTCAAACTTGGTGATAATATGTTTTACCATATGAAGACGATCTGATCAGATTTTTAATTATTCGGTCACAGGTCACAGAGGTCAATTTCTGAAATTCTAGATATTAGACTTCTTATCGCAATATCTCAATAAACACCAGAAATATGAAGCTCAACCTTTTTGATAATATGTATCACCATAGGAAGATGATCTGATCAGATTTGTGGGTAAATAGATCAAACGTCAAAGAGGTCAATTTATTATATTACAGGTTTCATCCTCTTTATCACAATATCAAGAACCATTGGAGGTATTAGCCTCAAAGTCTCATTTTATTTAAGCTAAGTTGGTCAAAGGTCACAGAGGTCTATTTCTGAAATTAAAGGTTTTTAGCCGTGCTATTGCAATATGTATACATGGTGTCTGTATTACTATAGGAAGATGATCCAATCCTTTTTGGAGCTAGTAGGTCAAGGTTATAGTCGTCGATTGACC
Organism: Strongylocentrotus droebachiensis; assembly: GCA_035222895.1. Lineage (NCBI taxonomy): Eukaryota > Metazoa > Echinodermata > Echinoidea > Camarodonta > Strongylocentrotidae > Strongylocentrotus > Strongylocentrotus droebachiensis. Next base: position 72,631 of record JAVYIG010006312.1, on the reverse strand, counting down.
TTGATAGATTTTTTTCTTTATTGTGATATCAGTTTCATAAATAATTCCATCCATTTCCTATGCTTAATTAAGAGTGTAGGCATATAAGAGACGCAGTCGCATTTGTCTTGTTTTTGTTTATATTAGCACAAAGTAACGTTTGCTACAAAGCTTGCCACACTGATTTATCTTGCAATAGATCGGAACAGTGAGAACAAGTTCACATGAACACGTATTATGTTATATTTTGTTTCGTATGCGTGAACAAATAATATTTTGGAGAATAAAAGGTAATCATTTAAGAAGCCTTTGAATCTCCAGATCGGCAGGTTATTGGCGGAGGTGTCATCGAATATTTCAAGTGGGTAAGGAAGAGAGGGAGTTAGGGAAAGACGGACTTTATATTTGTTTCTACAATTTATTTAAAAAAAGGCATATTCGGTGGAATGCCATAAAGGAGAGTAAATGATGATGATTATCGACCATTTTTTACTCTAAAGTCATTGATTTTAGGAGGACATAGTAATAGGGAATTTGCTATTTGCTTTTTTCCAATTTTACATGTTGGGATCTGTTTCACGAGTTTTTGTATTTTTATTCTCCTTTATCTCTCCCCCCCCCCCCGCCCCCTCTCTCTCTCTCTCTCTCTTTGAAATAGATTGGCTCTGCAAGCCACTTGTGCCAACAGTTTTCACGTTTAGCAGCTTACGACTTCAACTAGTAAAGTCGCCGATCAAGGATAGCAGATGAGGTGTCGAGGCTCTCACTTTTTCAAGATTTGACAAGCTAGATTAAAGATATGTCAAGCAACAAGGCCCACACTGCAATACCGATGGGGAGTGACTTAAAGCATTCTAATCAGGATTTAATGGCAATATCCCTATGGTTATTCCGTGATTCCATACAAGATACTAGAAACTGTATTAGGGGAGCAAAACAAATATTATTGTTATGTAAAAGGAAAAACAAAAATAAAGCATGCAAAATTGATTTTGGCTTTCTATTCATTCTTGCCGTTAACTTCGTTATTAGCATACAGTATGATGACAAGCTTTTGTATTTCCGTATTTAAAGCTTTTCATTGTCTAAAATTTAATAGACAAAATCAGATAATTTATTGCATTTGTAAACAGTAGCTAAAAACATCTCTGGTCACCATTGTGTAAGAGTAACTGAATGAATAATCGATATTTTTTTGTGTGTACAAATGAACATAATTTGTGATTTCAAAAACCGTTAGTAGAAGCTTCACACTATAACGCGTATATAACGATAATTGATACATTTGTAAATTGCCATTTCTTTTTCTGTAAATGTCCTTTGTCGGGATGATGATCAAACATAATGCTCTACCTAGATGTATCCTTGCTCATTTGTCTGTTACAAACCCAAATTGCATTACTATAAATCCAAACAAAATTGTAACATACATATTTCATGATTTTGTAAATGACGGCCATTGTTGCAGAAAGAAACTTTACAAATAGCAAATAATCATCGTTGAGTCATTTCAATCATTTTGTGGCATGAAACTTTCAAGAATCTGAATTACTTGCAAAATTCACACAGTTTCATGCACGCAAAAAATTATGGCTAATACTATCTAGGGCGTAGGATGTAGATGAGGCTTTTTTTCAAATTCTATCTATTACTTAACTTAAAATATAAAGACAAGTCTTAGATAAAAACACATGGATAAACGGCATAGCATGCTTCTCTGCTAAAGTCAAAGCCAATCAAAACAAACCGTTTTCAGTTCACGTCGAGATCATATTAATCCCACCCGAATGACTTTAAAAAAAAATGTATAGTCAAAATGTGAATAAAAATATAAACCTTGCGCTGTGCTTTTTTGATATCATTGGTCTAATAGAATGTACTCCCAAATGTAATTTGAATTAAATACTTTACTTTTAATACCTTACTTTATTTTCCAAACATAGTTTGAATAAAGTAAGGTATAAAGTGTACTGTAAGATTGACTTCATTGATACTGGTTGTATGACAAAAATAAAATTGCATATTTGTCATTTAATGAATAAGTTCAAGTACATTTAAAAGTATTTCAAAGTTTATGAACTGGTCGATTGGACTTGTATTTTTTTGGAATGTGAAGGTCGACCTGTGTCGATAAACGCCACCATACTTGAAGACATCAAAAATGCTGTAAAATGGGACTTTCATTAAGTTAACCTGTTACTGTATTTTTGAAAATTGCAAAGGTTTACATTGATTTTATCGGCACTGTTGCCTAGATCGATACAGCTCATTTCCTAATGATGTTCTCTTCTGAATAGGAGTTTTCAAGCTGTTGAAAAAAACAATGTATATGATATTTGTAATTGCATGCTTGAATCCGGTGACTGGTGTTGTCTCTATACTTGTAATTACTGTGGCCAGGGGCGTACGCAAAAATCGCCCGAAACTTTCGCAACGACTCAGCCAGCTTGCTGAATAAGCGGGGAGGGGGGGGGGGGGGAAAGGTGGGTAAGAGCTTTTTTTTTTTTTGGAAAATCGCCCGAAACTTTCGCAACGACTCAGCCAGCTTGCTGAATAAGCGGGAAGGGGGGGGGGGGGGGGGAAGGTGGGTAAGAGTACATTTATTTCTTTTTGGTCCCTAAAATATATGAAATTCGGCCGACCGATATTTCGTTCAGTTGGGTTGGGGGTGCGGTGGGGTAAGTTCACCTTTTTGGTTTCACCTTTTAGCACAAATCTTTTTTTCTTTTTTCTTTTTTAAAATTAAAGTTGTTTTTGAGGAGGGGGGTTTCCTCCAACAAAAACATATGAAACAATTGGAGGGGGTTCAACCCCCCCCCCCCGCGAATGCGCCTGACTCTGGCAAGAGCCTGTGTAAAAATTCATGTTTAAACTATAAAATCCACTTGTATCCACCATGTTAAAAGGTAATACATTGTGTTGGTCAATTGGTCAGTAGTAAAAAGAGACAGATCTTGTTTCTGATTTTGCTTATCTTTGACATTTATTGTACACCCCAAACAAAACAAAATGAAAAGTAAAGATGTAGATACCGATAAAGAAGAAATCTTTGTCAAGAGTTTTATGACACTGACTAAGACAGTGGAATACCTTTGCTCCTACATTATTGTAGCCTCGAATTGTGTGTTTTTTGTGGTGTCTTGAATTATTTGTTATTGACATACGTAAAACATATGCTTCTTTAATTTGCATGAAAGTTCATATAATCTATGGCATCCATATTTTACCCTGAGTAGTAGACAAGAATGCCTTGTAGTGGTTCCTCTTTAGTGTTTTTGTGGTGATTATTGGATAAATATTGAGTTTTTGTTTTTGAAGTTTGAACCAAAATCTTAGTCAATAAACATGTGTCTTTATTGTGTCTGTATTAGTATGATCCATGTCACAGCAACACACACCTCTTATCCAGTCATCAATTCCAATCATATACTTAAAACTAATTCACGTCAATAAAGATCAGGTAGCGAGTTAAAGTTGTTAGTTATAATCGGAATCCTTGACATTCTGGTAATCAGAAAATGGGTTAGAGACAAATGTTAATAGATAATTATTTGTCGCTCTCTCTCGGCGGCTAGGAAGGCTCGCTAGAACGGATAGCGCGTGAATTTATCAATGGTCCCTGCAGTGAGAAACGCGCAATGCTCTTAAATGAGTAAATTTTCCTACAAATACATACATTTTGAGAGGAATATTGTGGCAAAATATCTCTTTTTTTTTAAATCGGCATGCGGATGTGGTAAATAGAACAAGTAATGACTGCATCGTGTGGGTCACGGTTAAAACTTTAGCTCCTCGGTTGATCTCGAGACTGTATTATTCACTAAGTACAGTTTCGAGATCCCCTTGTGCAATTGTTGTAATCTTGCCCGTGAAAAAAGACGATATCTGCCCCCCCCCCCTCCCCACTCGGGTATCGGAGGGACCGCATTCATGTTCCCAAATTGTCCGGTAAAGGGGTACTTTTCACGCATCAAAGTCCGGCGTGAAAACACAACAAATCGGCCCGTATTGACTTTGCACACCGAAGTTAGGGGGGGGGGGGGGGGGGGGTTCAAAAGGAGGGAACATACATACGCATACCCTAAATAACATTGAGTGGGGGTGGGGGAATATTTGTAGAATGGTTCCTTGGTGATGGCATAGACATCAAAGGGCTAGCATCGGTTGAGAATAAAATGAACAATCGGCAAGCTAGATGCGAAGAGCTTGTTTGTTCTTTCATGACCAAGTTCGAAAAGTTTATCACAAAAGGTATTGAGAGGTAGAGAATGAAAGAGAGAGGGAGAGGGGTTTATTTCTTGGAAGAAATAAGATTTTTGTATTCAGGAATAGCTTGTCTGCAAAATTAAGACATGAAGATGGAGAGAATGTTTGGGTAATATAGGAACATTTGTAGTTTGTAGGCACACTCACTTGTCAGTCGTAATTTATAACAGATAGATAGATAGATAATTTATTGGGCCATATTCAAAACGTAGAAAATTGGCCTCCACTGGCAGCACATAAAACAAAATACAAAGTAGTTACAAAATAATTGATAAACACTTAGGTGTGTACGTCACGTAATATACATAAATTCACACGAGATCATGACATTAACAAAAAAAAGCACAGGTATAAATTACATAGAAATAGGTAAAACTTAAGAAAGGAGTCGACATTTAAAGATTGAGAAGAGAGAAAAAGGTCGTAAGGAGACTAGATTGAGGAGCAAAAATAGTAATGAGAGAGAGAGGGGAGAGAGACAGAGAGGGAGGGGAGAGATAGAGAGAGAGAGAGAGAGAGTGAGAGGGAAAGATAGGAACGAAAGGTGGACACGGTGGAGGAGGTAAAGGAGATAAGAGGATATAAATAGAGGGAGGGGAAAGAAAAGGAAAAGGAAGGGGGACGAGTTGTACACGACACATGTTGATAAATTGTTTACTGTCTATCTGAGAGGTAATAGACCAGTTTCGCAACGTTCGTATCCCAACAGGCAGAATGCGAATTGCACACGAAAGCCGCTACCAGGCTGGCAATACATTAGAGCTTGCCCAACCTAGCAACAACCAACGTACGCAACTCACACCCCGCCCACCGAAACACAACCACTCCTAACGCCAACGGTGAATGGAGCCACCAGCATCCAGGCACCCCGACAAAGACCCACGCACCCAACCAGAACCCACTACGAAACTTGTCCATTATGTTGCACATTTAAAATATCGGCTTTATGATACTTATTATGCGTAAAACAGAGCAGAGGCAAGATTGAGCAGTGGGTCAATAGACCATTTTCACAATGTAACCAAATCAAATGTACAAGTCTCTGCGAAGTGCTCCAATACAAATCACTTCATTCACCCGATAAGAACAATAGCAATTCAATAGTCAGAACGCATACTGCATACATCAAGTGCTGCCAGGTAGGTCAAGCCATAATGCTTGTCCAACCTGGCAACAACTAACGCATGCAGCTCGGATCATGTCCACCGAAACACTAGGGACTTTTAGAATGAGTGAACGAGAACACGACGAACGCCGACTGATCATGCGTGTCAACGTACTTAACTGCCCATGTTGGCTACAATTAGAAATCTTTTAGATTGCACTCGACGATATGCATGCAGGAAGTAACACAATAAACATCACGGACAAAGAAAGAGGACATTCCTCATTCTACCCTCATCAAAAGAACATCCATTCACTGCTAATATATAAATATGTGTAGAACAGGTGCATGTGACACCTGTTCTACACATTTCAGCATGTATAGGCGCTTTATAAATGTCAATATGTATGTATGTATTGCATGTACTAGATTTAGGAAAATCAAGGTTGACGCATTCTCGATCGCCGACTGAGAACACGTGACGCAGGCGCAGTGCCTTAAAATGACGTCACACGTTGCAGTCAAAGCTCTTGACGTGCATTTCTAAAAGTCCCTACTATCACTCCTACCAGGTGAATGAAACAACTCGCACTGAGGCACCTCACAAAGACCCATGCACCAAATTCGGTTACATTTCGAAAATGGCCTATTGGCAGGTGTAAGAGTTACAAGGAAAATATATAACTGGCAGGCAAGAGACTTTCAAAAGGGTCATCGTTTAAAATTAGCATTAAACATATGAATGACATTCGGTACAAAGGATTGTCTGTAACGACAGCGGTTGCTCCTCGGTACGCGTAGGCGAATACCTGAGCGATTGAATCCAAAGAAATGATTTAATGCTGTAATGAGTCATTCATTATTGTGTGAACTATAAGTAACATACGTTTTTCATACACAGTACTGATAGGGGGAAGATCTAAATAAATTAACCGCTGGGCAATTTTCCTGGGTCTATCTAACTAGAGGTTCTGAGCTAGCAGTCTACACCAAGACCACAGTCCTATACTCAAATTATACCTTCCCCTCTTCCTCTCTACAATCCCATCCAAGCATTTTCTAATTTTTAACTCGTGTATCTTTTTTTTATTTCCCTGTCTATTTCTATTTCCTTGTGGACTTTTGTTTGCAATGTTATTCCTCCTTTGTATATTTCTGTGCATATTACTGTATATTTTCTGACTAACTTTCAATGCATTGTATTTGAAATAAATTCGTAATCTTTTGTGAATTCAATTTTTTCAGCCTTTGGCTGCTATTTTGAGTGTATATTTTTGTTAATCAATAGAGCAGTTCAAAACGAATCAAGATAAGTCACATACAAAATCGCCCTACAATTCGCATGAGGAAATACAAAAGGTCCTCCACATTCAAGTCAATTGAACGCACTCACCGTATTTAAATAACACAGGAGGCAGTCTAATCGTGCGAACTAAATAAGGTCTGCGTTCCCGAGAAGAACCACCTTGTAGACAACAAAGACACGCAAGCTTCGGAATAGATTCCCATTCACAGTTATTAATTCTTCTTTATTTACCTTTTCATTCTGACAGAAACCCTATTGATCGCATGTGCATATTGGGTGCTCTATTTCAGGTAAAGTCAGGATTGCCGAGGTACAAATTATCTACTGCTTCTTGTTTTAAAATCGTTGGTATCTAAGGGGTATTCATCTTTCCTTTTATTCTTTCTTCCTTCTGTCCGTTTGGGGGTACTCGCGTTTTTCCTAAAAGGTTGTGGGTCAATGATCTTTTTCATTTTGCTTCCTCGATCCATTGATCCATAAACGATCCATACCAATACCATCCTGAAATGAACACAGCATAAATAAACACAATGCGTTGATCAGCACGATGCCATCCTGTAGGTCTCACTACCAAAATATATCATCTCATATTTTACCTCGAAGCAGTCAAACCAGTTGGCCACGATGGAAGGAAAGCGATTTGAAGACATTTTCCGAAGATTAATCTTTATTCAGATATTCCTTACTTCAGTTTGCGGTAAGAAGATGTTTTCTGTGTTTTATATATTTTAAAACGGTAAATTATCATGCAAGACCTTTATTGTGGGTATATGAGATCATCTGAAATTGTAATAGAATATTGGCTGAACAAGCTATTAACGAAAAGACTATCCAAGATATATATCTCATTAATTGCAATTCTCAGGTGGAAGAAAGCACACCAGAATATAATGATGATGATGATGATAATGATGATGATTGTGATGACGACGATGATGATGATGATGATGCCGATGATGCTGATGATGCTGATGATGTTGATGATGATGACGATGATGAAGATGATGATAAGAATGATGATGGTCATGGTATCCGCCCTTTCTAACCCATGGGGATTCTCTATGAAGTTTGTTCTTCTTATTCTACCCTATTATAGAAATGCATTTGGGAGGGGGGGAGAGGCTGCTGGCAACCCCTTCTATATTAGCACACTTGGCATTAGTGGCTTGTATAGAGTGTTGTACGGCATTTATGTAACCTAAAAAAAATCATCTATCATTAATGGTTTAATTGCTTGCAAAACTAGCTACCATGGTTATTCACAAATTACAGAAGTTTAGAAACGCATTTGAAATGCGTTAACCCACGAGCCAACACAACTTAGGTATACAAATGTACGTAGAGAATTGCAGATTCATCACACATTTCACATGATGAATGCTCTTAACGTTCTTGAGTCTGGAGGTTTTGTGTGCGTATTTGTGTGCGTGTGCGTGTGTGTGCGTGTGAGGTATATTTGATAGATACCAGTTTGAAAGAGGGATTGTTCAATCGAATAACTCACCTGATTGAGAAAGCTCATGTTAAGTCCGTTCAATATCTTATGAACCTCGGTATGAAAGGTAATAATTGCTTATGATAATGGATATGTATGATGCGATACCCAGGTTATGGAAAGATGATTCAGGGTTAGTACAAGTCATCGAGGTTGATGTTATAAGTTATAATACTTATTTTTATATTTTAGGTGAAAAAATACAGCTTTTGGATGTGGGTTCAAGAGCAATGTATGATTATTTTATAAAAGTACTACAGTAAACGTATGATTTGTAGGTAAGGGATGGGTGAAATAATTATGATGTTATAGGTAATGAGTTAAACAACATATTTGTTAGACCAAGAATTACTATACTCATTATACACAATAAGAATTACAATTTCGATTATTTCATGAAGCCATAAATACTTCTGAGCTGTTTTGCAGCCTAGTTAACTTACTTATTTAGTATACTTCTTGAGTTAAGAATGTTAGCAGACATTCACTTACTTAGTAAGTAGTGTTTGTGTGTGGGTGTGGGGGCGTGGTGCGTGTGTGTGTGTGTGTGTGTGTGTGTGTGTGTGGACGTGTGCGCGTGTGGGTGTGTTTGTGTAAGCGAGGGGGACAGGGAGCAGCAGGACTTCGTTTCTTGCACCAGTAAAATAACATCCAGATATGTTACAGTATTTTTTAATATAGAGTAAGTAACATGTACAATTGACTTATAAATTATGGTTATGTAGTTTAAGTTCACTTTGTTGCTCAGATATACAGTGCGTCCCAGAAAAAACGAAACCGAGAATTATCGGTGTTTTATCATAACTTAATCACAATTATAAATGATAAATGACACATATTTGTAAAGCTTAGATCCCCCCTTTTTTCATTTGATTCAACTCATATAATGCATATTTTACGCATGAGTGATTAAAATTGATTTGAAGAGAGGAAATCAAAAAGTCATTTGGCGGACGCTATCTGAATTTCAAAAGAAAAATCACATTTCGAGAAAGTTGAGTTTCTGCCCTTTTATATGACACCTCAATCAGGAAAAATGAGCTAGGAATAATGTTTGAAGTAGTGCTTGCATTTCCATAATTTTATTAAACGAATTCGTTTTCACTGGCTGCCTGCTATATCAATAAACGAAATTAACAAAAGACTTAACTCCGTTTCGTTAACAATCAGCCGTAGACGAGAGACTTCATGCATGGCTGATTGTCAACGAAACGGAGTTAAGTCTTTTGTCAAATCTGCTTTTTGCTACGGCAGGCAGCCAGTGAAAACGAATACGTTTGCTAAAATTATGAAAATGTAAGGGCTACTTTAAACAAACAGAACTTTGTCATTCCTTGCTCAATATTCCTGATTGAGGTGTCATATGAAAGGGCAGAATCCCAACTTTCTAGACATGTGATTTTCTCTTTGAACCCCAGATACCGCCCGCCAAATGACTTTTCGGTTTCCTCTCTTCAAATTAATTTTAATCACTCATGCGTGAAATATGCATCATATGAGCTGAATCAAATGAAAGAGGAGGATCTAAGCTTTCCAAATATGTGTCATTTAATTAAAAATAAATCTGACTAAGTTACGATAAAACATCGGTAATTCTCGGTTTCGTTTTTTCTGGTACGCACTGTATATACTGCAAATAAGTTTTTATTTAATTATTGTTATGTTTTAGAATAAATAAACGTTTATTTCTTTTATTTTATTCAATTGGATGTGTTCTTGTTTGTATTACATTTGGAGGATTAAATCAAAATTATTATTACAAAAAGTATTTCACGCGTGTGCGGGTGCGTGTGTGCGTGTGAGTGAGTGTGCGGGTCTGTGTGTGTATGTGTGTGTGTGTGAATGATGCCTTACAAGTATGATTTCAGGCATGTTATAAAAAAGTGATCTATTTTCTCAAAAGTATAGGTTAGGTTGAGGGTTGCAGTTGGATTTCATGTTAGGTTTAGGTTTCTGGACTTATGATAATGTATAGCGATAGATTAAGAGTAGAATTCAGAAATTAAGGCAGTTTGAATGCGGAGCAGATGGGCGCTACACAATTATTTTTTTTGGTGGTGAGATATTGAAAAACTGAGTGTCAAATTTGAAAGAACATACAATTTAAATGACAAAATTAACTTTGTTTGATCAAAGTCAGTTCAGAAACGGCTGAAATATGCATAAATATAACGATCTCTAATATTTGTGTACCACCACAAATATTCGATGATTTGACAAAACTGTTGAAAAAAACGAACTGGCGCATTTTACGTTGTATTTCAGCCAAAGCCGATGTTGGCTTTTTTGTTGGCTTTTTGGTGTTGGTTATATTACGCACACCAGCCGGCCTATGTATTGTTATTTTTAATTAATTGATTAATTAACGGTCACCGATTATTTATTTTTAAACCGGAGCTGAATTGGTATGATCGTATTGGCTAAATTTCACACATTTTGGGGTCTAAAATTACCTTCATAGCAATTTTAGGTCCTAAAAGAGCACTAAAAATGTCATAGATAAGAATAAGAGCAATAACCATGCACTTTGAAGGCATTTGAGGTCTGAAAACAGAACTCAACTATCCCTTTAACAAGGAAAAAATTGTTGCGCAAACAGAATGTGTCACGGATACCGGAACCGCGGGTAGACAACGGTAAACTGCTCTGTTCAGACGTTTAATTGTTGTATACGAAGATTGCATAAAGAACGTTGCACAGAGAATGATGATGAAGCTAGAGTGATGTAGGATACTAGAATTCCAACATTTTGTTTTGAAAAACATATTTGAAGTGTGAAAGGAGAACCGGCCAATCATCAGAGAGCGCTCATGATAAGGCCCACCCATTTATACACATTTTCGCATTTGATTCATTATCAAACCTACATTGACGCCGTTTCCTTATACGAGACTAGAAGAAAAGAGATTGTTTATAACAAAGCATACGATTCTTGTAGGCCCTCTTTGACACAGTGAAATCTGGCTGTCTAAGACGGGGTGGAGGGGGGGGGGGGTCTGTGTTTTATTTCTTACCACACCAAGACTATACTAACTATAATATGTTATATCAAATCTAAGAAGGGATACAAATATAAAAACGCTAAGACACCAACACTGGTAAGCGGAACTTCCTCGACATACAGGTCCTATATCTTCTCTGGAGGAGATAATTTTGTTTATTCAAGTGTCAATTTTATATCCTTCCTAGTTGGCTCATCGCCATGCATGCCTGAAAGTGATCGTTTCGGGCGCTACAAGGTCAGAGGCGGTGGCGGTAACATCTTGTCGGTGGGTATTCCGAGTGGATCTAGGGTCAAAGTCTCAATAAGATGCGATATGGGTGCCACCGCACAACAATCTGTGACGTCACAATGCGCTAATGGAACATGGATTCCATCATGGCCTCGATGTGGTAAACAACTTGATTTCATTTTTCATGATTTCATGATTTCATTTTTCTTTAACTTTGGCAATTAAGGACAGATTTAGAACTTTTTGAAGAGAGAGAGGGCAGGGAAGGACAGAGCGATAATTTTGCACACAGGATTTTTCAATTACAGGAATATAAAACTAAGAACCCAATTTGTGATGTTTTATGTGAATGATGGGATCTCTTTTTGTCTTTAAATTTAAAGAGCATTTCAGGAATTCTGTTTTCCAAAAAGTGGAATCAAATGAAAAATGAAGATGTAATATGGGGAAACTGTGGAAAGTGCCTTCAAAATGATCTCCAAAAAATTCAAAATCGGGCAGCTCGAATAATAAATGATACCCCATGGGATTCATCGGGAAGCTACAACCTTAATAAACGTGGATGGGATACGCTTGAACAGTAAAGGAAAGAAAATATCGCTTTAATGACTTTCAATATACTTAATAAAAAAGCCCCTTCTATTTAAAGGTAGGCGTTACTACTGCAGCTAGAAGGGATTAGACCACACAGCGAGCCATCGAGGTCACTGTGACAGGTGGCTATCTCATTAACTCAGCTCTCATTTAACATAAGAAAAAGAGGATCATGGGGGACCAACAGGCACCGATTTGGGAAGTTTTCTATATAGAGGGAGCAAGTAGCTACAAGTAGGACAGTGTGCCTTTAATTGTTCAGAGAAAGACCATATAATACGAAAAGTGACAATCTATGTGTTAAGACAATCCAGCCTAAAACGGACAGTACCATTGATTTTTATATTTTGTATATATCATTTCTGGCAGTTTATATGCACTGTCTAGTAACAATTTGTACTACCTATTTTAATTTGAAGTATATTTACAGTACTCTTGTTTGGACACTCATGATTATTGTTATTTATATATATAAACCTTTTCGGCAGTACTATTCTATCGTTATTTGTTTAATATATTTATCTTGAATATTTCTTGTTCGTTTAAAATATTTCATTTAATGTACCATTATGATTTTTATGTTAATTCGATGTATTTACATTGTTTCACACGGCCCCAATGGAAATTAGTCTTGTAACTGTTTGGGCTTTTTTAACCGTGTATAAATAAAGATATCAATTCAACCCAATTCAAGATGGAAGATTTTCATCTATATCTAATTAATTTATAATTAGTAAATTGGTATCTCACAAAGCCATCTCACATTTCTTTGATTTACTTCTAAATTTGTAAACATTGCCGCCAAGAGCAAAGATAAAATATCTCCTTAGCTGAACTGCGAGAATATCTTTCGTGAAATATTGTAAGCAATCATATTGAGTTGCTATCCTCAAACTTTAACAACAAAAAAGGGGTAAAGAAGAACAAGAATCTAGAGCAAATTTTGTATGGCCCTTCGACTAATATGAATACTGTGTTTATTCTGCGGCGTTTGGCTTCAGAGAAACCTTGTGCGGTACCAAGGAACAGAGGACCGGTTCGCCAGTTTGTGAATGGTGATGACACGAGGCCAATAACTAGCTACTATACCCCTTCCACCTTACCCGCTGGCACCCAGCTAGTTGCAAGATGTAGAGACCCTGGCAAATATAGATTGATCGGCGATCAAAGACGAACTTGTGAAGAAGGACAGTGGACCGGGGAAGAACCAGAATGCCGTGAGTGTTAAAGCGCTTCTACCGAAAAGTTTGAGCAAAAAAGGAAAGAATATTAAGGATGGCACAATATCGCCTCTTTGTTTCGTTGGTTTATATACTGAGGTTCAACAAAGCGTACCATTCCTCGGACAAGAAATAAAAGAGAGAGAGAGAGAGAGAGAGAGAGAGGGGGGGGGGGGGGGGAGGGTGATTTTCAAACTTCAGGGACCGTATTCTAATAAAATTTAAACCCGATGCTTGGATTTAGCGTTTGTCTAACATGTCAGGGCCCCGTCTTATAACGAATTGATATTAATCGCAACTATGGACATTTATAAGAGATAGGAACCAGCAAACTTGCGATTGACTGGAGGAGTTGCAATAGATCCAAATTAATCGCAACTCTTTATAAGACGGGGCCCAGGTCTAACAATCCAAGTTAGTCTAAGGTCTAATCTTAATTTGATGTTAGGTCTAGGGCCGGATTTTAATGATTAACTAGGGACCATTTTGGTTACTGTTTATCTTAAAGCCCCACTGAATGGTCACATAAGCTATGGTCACAACACCTAAAAGTAGCCTGCCCGGCGGCCGGGCGGCGAGTATTGAGCCAATTTCGCCCGGGTACCGAGCGGAGGCCGCTCGGACACCGCTCGTTTTCGGGGCATCGCTCGGTCGCTGCTGAAGTTTTAGTGCGGAGTTAAAATTCGGGCGGCGCCAGCTCACTTTCACTCGCCGCCCAAAGTACGCTCGGTGCCCGGACACCGACCTAATCCAGCGTTCGCCGTCGAGCGATTAAGGTCAAAAATTGAAGCCGCTAGGTCTAAGGCTGCCGACCGATTTTGGACTCGCCGACTGATCTCCCAGCAGCGACCGGGCGGCGACTGCTTGGCAGCCTTTGACCTAGCGGCTTCAATTTTTGACCTAAATCGCTCGACGGCGAATGCTCGATTAGGTCAGCGCCTGGGTGGCGAACGCCCGGGCACCGAGCGTATTTCGGAGCCCCGCCAATCACCGGCCGGCCGCCGGGCAATTTCTTTAAAATCAGCAGGTGGTCGGTGGGAGACCGCTCGGGAATCGGTCGGTCATCGGTCGGTCACTTCTGGGACGCCGCCCGGAGAAGCTCCCCGATTTCGCCTAGTTTTGACCTAAAATCGACCGGCGGCCGACGGTAAATCGACAGGGCACCTCTCAGGCATCGTTGGGGCTCTACAGCATGCTCGACTTTTCAACAAAAAAAAATCGTTGGGCGATGCTTAAATTCCAGCAGCGACCGAGCAGGCTACTAATCGGTCGGTCGCCGCTCTGATATGTGACCAGGCGCGATCCAGGATTTCTTAGGGGGGGGCCCAAATTTGAAATTATGCGATCCAAATATTGGTACGTAATGCGGGGGGGGGGGGGGGTCGGTGCAGGGAGGGGTGAGTTTCCCCCTCCCTCCTCCGCGAAACGCGGAAGCTTTGACGTTTCATAAAATTATTAGAGAAAGAAGAAGTTTCGTTGTACCGTTCTCGAAAATAATTCTCGTATGAATCTAGTTTTTCCCTTCCCGCGCGAAGCGCGGAAAATTTTACGATTCATTAAATTATTGGAGAAAGAGAAGATTCGTAGTACCGTTCTCGAAAATAATTCTCGTATGAATTTAGTTTTTTCCCTCCCGCGCGAAGCGCGGAAAATTTTACGATTTATTAAATTATTTAAGAAAGAAGACGATTCGTTGTAGAGTTCTCGACTTTTAATCCTCGTCTGAATTCAGGTCTCCCCACTCCCGCGCGAACCGCGGAAGCTTTTAAGTTTCCTTAAATCATTAGAGAAAGAAGACGATTCGCTGTACCGTTCTCGAAAATAATTCTCGTATGAATCTAGTTTTTCACCTCCCGCGCAAAGCGCGGAAAATTTTACGATTCATTAAATTATTGGAGAAAGAAGACGATTCGTTGTACCGTTCTCGACTCTTAATCCTCGTCTGAATTCAGGTCCCCCCACTCCTGCGCGAAGCGCGGAAGCTTTTAATTTTCCTTAAATCATTAGAGAAACAAGACGATTCGTTGTACAGTTCTCGACTCTTAATCCTCGTCTGAATTCAGTTTTCCCACTTCCGCGCGAAGCTTTTACGATTCATTTAATCAATAGAGAAAGAAGACATTTCGTTGTACAGTTCTCGACTCTTAATCCTCGTCTGAATTCAGTTTTCCTACTTCCGCGCAAAGCGCGGAAGCTTTTACGATTCATTTAATCAATAGAGAAAGAAGACATTTCGTTGTACCGTGTTCTCGACTATTAATTCTTGTCTAAATTCAGTCCCCCCCCCCTCCCCCTCCTGGGCGAAGCGCGGAAGCTTTGACGTTTCGTTAAACTATTAAAGAAAGAAGACGATTCGTTGTCCCGTTTTCGACTCTTAATCCTCGTCTGAATTCAGTCCTCCCCCCCCCTCCCGCGCGAAGCGCGAAAGCTTTTACGTTTCATTAAAATTTTTAGAGAAAGAAGATGATTCGTTGTACAGTTCTCGACTCTTAATCCTCGTCTGAATTAAGTTTCCCCTCCATCCCGCGCGAAGCGCGGAAGCTTTTACGTTTCATTAAACCATTACAGATTTGTAGTACCGTTCTCGCCTCTGAATCCTCGTCTGAATTCAGGTTCTCCCTCCCGCGCGAAGCGCGGAAGCTTTTAATTTTCATTAAATCATTAGATAAAGAAGACGATTCGTTGTACCGTTCTCGAAAATAATCCTCGTCGGAATTAAGTTTCCCCTCCATCCCGCGCGAAGCGCGGAAGCTTTTACGTTTCATTAAACCATTACAGATTCGTATTACCGTTCTCGCCTCTGAATCCTCGTCTGAATTCAGGTTCTCCCTCCCGCGCAAAGCGCGTAAGCTTTGACGTTTCATAAGATTATGAGAGAAGAAGACGATTCGCTGTACCGTTCTCGATTCTTATTCCTAGCTGAATTCAGCCCCCCCCCACCCCCTCTCCTCCTGCGCGAAGCTTTGACGATTCATTAAGTTATTAGAGAAGGAAGACGATGCGTTGTACCGTTCTCTATCATACTCTTAATCCTTGTCTGAACTTTAAAGATGTTCTTTGTCTGCTCCTTTTTCTTCCTACGTCCTCTTCCGATTTGGGGAGGGGGGCCGCCACCCCCCCCCCCCCCTGGCTATGCGCCTGTTGTCAGATAAACACATTTTGATACCTTGTCTGATCCCGCAAGCTCAGGAGTTTAAGGCAATCAATTACGGTCAGATACGCATTCAGTGGCCCGCCTTAGGGCCCCTGGTGGGGTTGAATCGGCGGAGCCGGCCCCGGAAGCTCAGTAGATTTAGGCGTTTAATTAAGGTCAGATGAGCATTTTTTTTTTTTTTTATCTTACTATTTTGTGACACTGTGTCACTATTTGGCGTGGGGTCCAGGGGCGGAGCCCCCAAAAATCAGGGGTTTTAGGCATTAAATTACCGTCTGATGAGCATCTAAGGGCCCGCCGTAGGGTCCTAGGTGGAATCCAGGGGGCAGAGCCCCCGGAAGCTTAGGTGTTTTAGGCATGTAATCACGGTCAGATGAGCATATTTTGATGCCTCATTATTTTTTTACACTGGCAGTTAACTATTCTTTCTTTCTTGCTCTCTTTCTATTTTATTTCTCTTTAATATACTTTTTCTAAAAAACGTAGGGGGGGGGGGGGGGGGAGGGAGCTCGAGGCTCCCGATCCCCGCCCTACCTCGGGCCCTGACATGTAAGAATCTCAAGAATCATATTTCTTGCCTGGCTGTAAATTTAGGAATTTGTCATTTTCCAACAAACACATACGAACGTATAATTTACTAAAAAGTGAGGAAAAATCTCGAAAATTATGTCATTTCAGCATTATTTGTAATCCACCGTTGTGGAATTAGAAATAAACCACGTTTGAATTTGATTTCCCCCAAGCCTTTCCGGAGTCCCCCCCCCCCATCAGTACGCCAGTGTCTCCTTTTTCCCTTTTTTCTTTCCCTGTCCTTCCTTCTCTCTTATTTTTTTGATGGGGGGGGGGGGGGGGGAAGGTCAACAGCCTGGGAGGCAAGGCCCTTTCGGCCCCCCAATCTCCTTCTTCCCCTTTTCTTTTCTTCTTCCTCTTCTTTCTTTCCCTTTCTTTCCTCTTCCCTTTCCCTTTCTTCTCTCTTTTTTTTTTTTTTTTTTTTTTGCGGGGGGGGGGGGGGGGGCAAGGCCCGCTCGGCCCCCCCCCCTGGATCCGCGCCTGTATGTGACTATGGCTTAACAGATGCTCTCAATTAACATAATACAAAGAGGATCATTGGGAACCAGTGGTCACCGATTAGGCATAGAGTGCGCAAGTAGCTATAAGTAGTGCAGTGTGGCTTTACAGCTGTGGGCCTTTAATCATTTCTGCTGCAAATGAATAAGAATTAATCAATTAACAATCTTTGATTGGATGTTGTTTCCTCGTAGAACCCGTTGAAACACAATTCTTATTCTACGGTGCATTGCGTGAGATAGCTAGTAATGGGACAATCGTAGTGTACGTGCATCGTAGCCATCCCATGCGTCTTGATGTTGTCTGCTACATCACCAGTGTATGGTTGAGACCTCCTCGACTGACAACTCCTCTGGTGAATGACGAAGACTTACAGGTAACATCACTTCCTATAAAAGTGCTTTCATGGTTAGCAACATGGTTAAAGTTATACATATAGATCACACAACAAAACACCATCATATAAGTGACTGATAGACTTCACGAAAGTAAACAAATGCTACAGACTACTAGACCGAAAACATACAAAACCTACATTCTTGGTCTTGTGGGCTGTCGGTCTACTGGATGTCCCAAAGTTTAAACAGAGAGAGAATAATTAATATGCAAATTCAAATACATTTTACCCATTCGTAATGATCGAGACGGTGAGGTGCTCAAGATTCAGCGCCTTGATTCAGGTGACTTGAGTATAATTGTTTGGAATGTTTAAAAAAATGTCAGTTGTTCATATCCGTCCATTTTCTTTCAGCACTGGAACTGGCCAAAATCTCATGGAAAACGGTTGGACCCTGTCTCTACTGGTTTCTCTGGCATGTATACATGCAGTGGGTCGTCATCATTTCACAGCGTACAAGTATTGTTTAAAGGTATGCTATCCTTAAACAAAAATCCCGCGCGATCTTTACTTGATTCCATAATATATTCTACTTGAATATGTGAATTATACACAAATATACAGAAAACAGAAAAAGTAAGTTAATTTTAAGCACCTACGCTTTAGTAATTATAAAATTTGATAATGATGATAATAATATTCAATGATTAGGGCAAGTAACAAAACTAAAACATTGCAATAAATTACTAAAACATACCAGATCGTGCAGTCGTGGAGGGTGTCCACTTCCATGGGTTAGACTGTGGGGTGTGGTCGAATGCCTTACCCACCTGTGACGGTATATCACATGACTCTTTTTTACCAATTGCCTACTGGGATATCCTGTTCTAGATTATCCATTCCTTCCTTGATCGTTGTAGATTATCACCTCTGTTTGGCAGTTTCCTTCTCTTTTTCATATCCAAAATTAGAGAGATGTTTGAAGTCGCAATTAGTAGGGTTTTCTGATAGACCTGGCTTTCTTTGGTAATCATACACACTGTCAAAAATTTATCAGGGATGGCCTTGATAAATTTGTGATGATTTCGTTTGTCACATGAAAAGGTTGGGATTCATGGTAATCATCACCAGACAAATGCAATCCGTTACGTGGATCATAAAAGTTATTGGTATATTAAAAAACGGGTCGGATACTGACTAGATTTTTCGTTTGAATATTATTTGTTATTGTGCTTCCATTAAACAAAATAAAGAAAATAAAATTACATTTCATAGATAATGCAAAACAAGCTCATACGTTTCGAACAATATGGCAAATAATGACAGAATGGAAACAATATAACATAAAATACCTCAAGCTCCCTCTTTCCCCTCAAGGTTTGTCGTACAATTTAAATTACACAAATGTACAGAAAAAATAAAATCCGTAAGATTTAGACAATATTAGGGATAAAGATTTAATAAACAAATAAGTATCCAAATTAATTTCCAAATTTAGGAACGGCAAAAAATCGTTTGGCATATAGACAGGCAAAATGGTAATGTAAATCGCCGTTTGTATGGTAAAACGATAGCGATGCGAAAACGCCTCGCCACCGTGTATGTGGAAGGGATTTTTCCTTTTAATAAGAGTTTTCTCGGGTCTAACCATTTGGATTAATTGGTCATAACGGTTTTTTCTTCTGTCGGTATCTGATAAAAAAAGTCATGTCGAAAAATAGTTAGACCAGACTTAACCAGACTTAAACTAGGTGTACATCGGGTTCGAATATATGTACCAAGCTAGACCAGACTTGAACCTAGGTTTAATTTAAACCTGACTTCAGAAACGGAATGTTAAACCCGGGTTTGAATATGAGAGTTAGGCGAGACCATGGGGTTTATGGTTTGCTTTTTTTCTTCAGAATCTACTGAACCACCACATAATCACGGATCGTGTTCAAACAGCTGCTGTGTGAGCTCCGAGTATTCTTGTAACCCTGAGGGTTGTTACTGTGACAGCGTGTGCGAGTCGAATGGCAACTGTTGCGATGACTATCAAGACGTGTGTCCTAGCCTAGATGTCTGTATAGGTATTCATTTCATTCCTTCCTTCTTGTATTTATTATATTACCTAGTGCTAGGGAAAACTTTACAACCTATTTAAAAAATGGATTAGTTATGTGTATGCTACACAGTGAGTGAATATACTGCCATATCATTAAAAGGAGTCTATGAGGTTACAACTCAAATATTAGCATGTACTGATACATATTTACACAGCCCCTTTAATATAAGTTTGGGCATATGGTGAAAGAATAGCTTGGTAAATACCAGGTCGAAGGTTGAATGCCATATTTTCCCAAATCTCTGTTTTCTGTCACTCTAGATATCAATATTCCCTTCCGGGTACTTGTTTCCCTCTCGGTCTAGTCTCTCTACTTTCTACTTTTCCTCCTAACAAATCTTTCAAGAGACTTTCAAGAGACTCTTCTAATCCAAATCGCTTGTTTGGTAATGAGACAGGAAAAGCATTATACCTATCTCATTATACTTTCAGACGTGTTCATATCGAATACCACGTACAATATGCGAGAGGGTGAACTCATATGTGTGTCTTATCCTAACTACCCTAAAAACTATAATAATATCGAGAACATTCTATGGCATGTAAAAAATGTCCATGGGCGCCAGTTCCTCATGACGTACGGGAACTTGAGAATGCACTCAATCCTTGATTACGTTCGCATCTACTCTGGGATCTCAGACGTATTTGAAGAGAGTTCGCAGATATTCCACCTGACATATAACTCTACCGATGATTTGACACATCACTATCGGACTGTCCATCCGAATATGTGGCTGCAATTTTCAACCGATGACTTTGGTACGGATTGGGATTTCTTCGTCGTGATACTGTCTTCTTCACTTGGAGGTGAGAAACAGGGACTATGCTTTTTACGTATTAAATAACTGGACCAATTTTGTCACGGTTTGCTCCTTCATACGTTTTGTTTCACTATACGCTTTTAGAATCTTTACCATTCGAGAAATTGAATATGTATAAACAACCAATAACAGAATAATAATATAAGCACTGTATAAACGTACAAAAACTAGGACAGAAAAATCGAATCGAAAATCTGCAGTCTAACTTCGCAACCAGGATTTTTTGTTCATGTTTTTTTTTCTCTTCTCTCATAAAGAAAATTGTACATAATTTATAACATTGTATACAAAATTACAAAAAATCCTTACGTAGGTCTAAATAATTTGCAAGTGAACTTTTACATTTCCATACAAGGTTACAAATAAATGTTCATATCAAATATATTCAAAAATGAAGTTACACATTTACAGATGAAAAATATTAACTTAAACAAAATGATATTACACATTTTAACAAATTGCAAAATTTAGTTTTAATATTTCCTCGACCAGCTTGCATATACATTTTCATTAATTCCTTTTCTTTTCCACACTATTTTTTTTCTTCTAAACATTTCCTTTAGAAAGAAAAGAAGAGGTATGATAAAATAAAAAAACGAAATGATTATTAATTGCTATCATCATGATCGTTACCCTATTGACTTAGAAGGGCAATGTAGTTGTTGTTGTTTTTGGTAATAATTTAATGTCGTTCATTCAGTATTGAATATATACGCTATATCTTCAGTTTTATAAGAAAATCAGTTATCCATAAAGAAAACTGAAAATAAAAATGTGTAATGATATAATTAATAAATAGTATCGCAATTTATTAGGAATCTCTGGATGGTTTGGAACTTTGCCCGGTTTCGATTGTATAGAAATCTAGCTTTGCTCGATGTGAAACAGGCTTCTCGGCTACTCGAACTACTTCTATGTAAATGCTATTCGGCAATAGAGAAATACATAATCATATGAATACGAGAAATTCTCCACACAAAACAGTTATGAATGCCTGAAAACAAATAAATGTTTTACCGCTTTCGAATATTTTGCCTTGTCAGATTGTGATGGGATTTGGTTCCAGTGCACAAACGGACAATGTATTTACAGCTCTGACGTATGTGATGGATTAAGCGACTGTGTAGATTCATCTGATGAGTATTGTGGTAAGCTTTGTTTTTATTTTTCATCTGTTATTATTGTTGAACAAGTTTATCCACATTGTTTGAATCTGATGAATTAGATCTGTGACACAGGGAAACAGAAATTTACTAAAGGGCCTATCTCACTGAGCAGCGAATGCTTGCGAACGTTGCGAATTTGGATTCGCCAACTTTTCTGACGAATGTTGGCGAAAATCAGCGACATTAAGTGACGTTTAGCGACAATTAGCAACATTTGAGCGAAAGTCTCCGAAAGTGTTTGCGAAAGGCAGTTGGCGACTATTAGCGACTGTAAACAAATGTTAACGACAACTTTTGCGAAGATTAGCAACTATTTGCCAATCCTTTGCCACTATTTGTGAACGTTTGAGACCTTTTGCTAACTACTGGTACTCAATGGGTCGATTTTATAAAGGAACCATATGGTAACGTGGTCGCTAGCTTTGGCGAAACACAGATAACTGACGAAAACAAAGAGCAAAACAGTTTAACAACCGTTTGCAAAGGCTTACGACTGTTTTGCAAACGCTTGCGACTGTTTTGCAAACGCCTGCGACTGTTTTGCAAACGCCTGCAACTGTTTGCGAACAAATAGATTCGCAAAGAAATTTTGAACATGTTCAAAATTTCTTTGCGACAAAAAAAACTGTTTACAACAAAGAAAACTGTTTGCGATCTTTCTTGCAACCTTTTACAACATTTTACAAACTCTGGCGAAACCCCAAATTCGCTACGTTCGCAAGCATTCGCCGCTCAGTGAGATAGGCCCTTTACAGTGTCTTTGTTAGTAAATGTATAAAGAATGTATCTCAACCTGAACAGTCCATAGGTATAAGCGGACACTTTTTTTTTTTTTGGGGGGGGGGGGGGGGGGGGGGGGGGTCTCAAAATTTCAAAATTTGACATTTTTCTTCGTTGGGGGGGGGGGGGGGGGGGTAAGGTCACCTTTTTTTAGGTTAGCCGTGGACATATTTTTTTTTTTTTTTTTTTTTATAAAAAAAAAAAAAAAAAAAGGGGGGGGGGGTTTAGGTTGTGTTAGGGGAGTCTACACAACACATAAAAATACCAAAGGGGGGGGTTCAACCCCCCCCCCCCCCCTGCGTACGCCCCTGCAGCTGCACACACCGCGTTATGTTCGGCGTTTCAAGAGGGAACAAAATGCCGTCCTTAAAGGAAACCGAACCCCAAGTAATAACTTTACTTATTCTGAGAGATTTATTATATTATTGCCCCAAAACCTACAAGATTCCCCACAAAAGTATATGAGAGAGGTATAAAGCAAAATTAAAGTACAGTTTCTCAGCACGACATGGGCATCGCCATTTTCTTGATAATGTGACGTACTATGCGAAGTCGTTTATCAGGTAAATGTATTCAAATTTATGGATGCTTCTTTCCCAGACGTGTGGGGTGATGAAGCATTTCATTCACCTGCTATTATCCTTTGTACTATAATTGCCAGAACGCAAATTGCATAAATAAGTTAATGCTCTTCTGTGGTGAAGGTTTCTCATAAACGAAATAGATCTGTCAACTGCTAAAGTGTAGTATTTATAAATGAATTTTGTTACAATTGTGCCCCTGTTATTTATTTTTCACCTAATATAATTTCTATCATCTCAGTTATTATTTTTTTTCATTGAAAAGTAAAGGTTTCGTTATTGATTTAAAAATTCTTTCCAACTAAAGCTTGGTGCATGATACATGTACTACAACTTCAACAGGTACGTCACATTTTCAAGAAAATGGCTGCGCCCATATCATGCTGAAAGGCATCACATCATGCCAGGAATATCTTCATTATATTGTACATTTTCGTAAGGAATATTGTACATCAAAGGGCAGGAATACATCTCATTTGTCAGAATACCTACAATTATTATTTGGGTTTAGGTTTACTTTAATATCATTCCGGGGAGTTTTCAATTTGAAAGTCTGGTTTCTTTGATTGTTAATTAACCCCTATTCTGTGTATTTACAAGCAAAAGATTTTAGTTATCAGAATCGGGTCATATCCCTTTTTGAATGGTTTGACATGCCATTTCATTTATATACACTAAACTCATTATAATTTGATAAATAAAAGCTTTGCAATTATGTTCGTTCGTTATGGGATGTCGTCTGCTTGGGCAGTATTGGTCCATATAGTGACGTCATTAAAACATCGTTATTTTTTTCCGGCGAATCTCTCGTATATCCCAGCTGCTAAGGAGGTGGTTGTATTTGTATTTTTATAAATCACCCGATATGTAGTTGACCTAAAACTTGTACGATGGCCATCTGTTAGCTTACCAGTTTCTAGTGATACATTAGTTGACATATTTGTGATTTTCTTTGAATTTCACCTTTAACAATATCAGATAACTATGATTACATTACACCATGGACACAGTCTTCCTTTTTTTTTTTCGAGGCTCAATTATTAATAATATACACAGTACAATTACATCTCTTTATCATGTAACTTAAAGACTAAAACGACCCAAAAGAGACGGATAGTAATAAGTGAAATCATGTCCTTCTCTTGTCCGTGATATAGCTGCTGAATGCGAAGTCCTAGCGGCTCCAGAGCACGGGAGGTTACTAAATGTTTCCAGACAGCAGGCTCGAGATATCGTTCCAGATGGTACAACGGTTTCATTCGAATGTGAAGATGATTACCGCTTGGTGGGATCTAAGGAAATCACATGTGAAAAGGGTCAATGGTCGGATGATCTTCCCGTATGTACAGGTATGATGGGGAGCCTTATATCTGCGCACCTAACATTTCAATTGAAAGGGACGAACATTTTATATCGTGTTACACTAATACTTGATGTAGATCCTTATATTCTAAAGAGTAAGTGTGCCGAAAATCTCATTAAAATCCAAGTAAGAACTGGGTCATTTTCACAAGAAAATGCGGCGGTGTCATTTTGACATGGCGAAAACAAATTGTCC
This sequence comes from Strongylocentrotus droebachiensis, assembly GCA_035222895.1. Classification (NCBI taxonomy): domain Eukaryota; kingdom Metazoa; phylum Echinodermata; class Echinoidea; order Camarodonta; family Strongylocentrotidae; genus Strongylocentrotus; species Strongylocentrotus droebachiensis. Next base: position 47,861 of record JAVYIG010006312.1, on the reverse strand, counting down.
CATGTTTGCGCACTCGATCATTCACTTTGCATGCAATTTAGGATTTGTAACATGAAAGATGACATTTCGAGATTTAGAAATTAAAATTACTTTAATTAGACATTTCTCATCAGGTTTTACTACGTTTTATCACGACTAGCATCGCTTAATTTAACGAAGTTTGTGTGTTCTTTCCATGTTATGTTTAGCCTTTTAACAAGGCCTCATGTCTGATAGACGCCGAGCGACTAAAAAGAGACTAATCGCGAAAACCTCAGTGAAAATGTTAGGGATAAAAACGCAATGAGCTAATAAAGTATCCAAATTAATTTTTAAACTTACGGACGGCAAAAGAAAAAAAATATCGCTTGGCGGTCAGCACTTGCAGATAGACGGGCAACATAATAATGTAAATCTCCGTTTGTTTGGTAAAACGATAGCGCTGCAAAAAATCCTCGCAACCGTATATGTGGAAAGTATTTTTCCTTTCAACAAGTGTTTTCTCGGGTCTAACCATTTGGAGTAATTGGTCATAACAGTTTCTTCTTCTCTCGATATCTGATAAATACGCCACGTCGAAAAATAGTTAGACCAGACTTAAACTAAGTGTACATCGGGTTGGAATATCTGTAGCAAGTTAGACCAGACTTGAAATTAGGTTTAATTCAAACTTCAAAAACGGAATGTTAAACCTGGGTTTAAATCTGAGAGTTAGGCGAGATCATGGGGTTTATGTTTTGCTTTTTTTCTACAGAATCTACCGAACCACCACAGAATCACGGATCGTGTTCAAACAGCTGTTGTACGAGCTCTGAGTATTCTTGTAACCCCGAGGGTTGCTACTGTGACAGCGAGTGCGATTCGAATGACAACTGTTGCGATGACTACGAAGACGTGTGTCCTAGCCTAGATAGTATTATAGGTATTCATATCCTTCCTTGCTTCTTGTATTTATTATATTACCTATAGTGATAGGGAAAATTTTACTACCTATATCAAAATGGATTAGTTATGTTTTTGCTATACAGTGAGTTAATATAGTGCCAAATCGTTAAAAGGAGTCTATGGCGCACGAAACGCGCTACAGCATTTTGAGATTACAACCCACTTCATAGCATGTACTGATAAATATTTGCACAGCCCCTTTAGTATTGGTTTGGGCATATGGTGGAAGAATAGCTTGGTAAATACCAGGTCGAAGGTTGAACGCCACATTTTCCCAAACATCTTTGTTTTCTGTCACTCTAGATATCATTATTCCGTTCCTGGTACTTGGTTCCCTCTAGGTCTAGTCTCTCTACTTTCTACTTTTCATCCTAACAAATCTTTCAAGAGACTTTCAAGAGACTCTTCTAATCCAAATCGCTTGTTTGGTAATGACACAGGAAAAGCATTATAACTATTTCATTATACTTTCAGACGTGTTTATTTCGAATACAACGTACAATATGCGAGAGGGTGAACTCATAAATGTGTCTTATCCTAACTACCCTAAAAACTACAATAATCTCGAGAACATTCTATGGCATGTCAAAAATGTTCATGGGGGTCAGTTCCTCATGACGTTCGAGACTGTGAGACTGCACTCCATCCGTGACTACGTTCGAATCTACACGGGGATCTCAGACGTATTTGAAGAGAGTTCGCAGATATTCGACCTGACATATAACTCTACTGATGATTTGCCGGATTACTATTGGTCTGTCCATTCTAATATGTGGCTGCAATTCTCAACCGATGCGTTTGGTACTGACCGGGGTTTCTACATCCGGATACTGTCTTCTTTAATTGGAGGTGAGAAACAGGGACTATGCTTTTTTATATTAATTAACTGGACCAACTTTGTCATGGCTTGCTTCTTCATACGTTTTGTTTCACTACGCTTTTAGAATCTTTACCATTTGAGAAACTGAATATGTATTAGCAACAACTAACAGAATAATGTTGTAAGTACCGTATACACGTACAGAGACTACAGAAGAAAAATCGAATCGAAATTCTGTTTAATATTCTTTTTTTTTGTTCAAGTCGAAGGATATCATCATAATAACAAATATCGACTAACAGCCACACAATATTAAAAGAAGTACGTATTAGCCTAACACGTTTGGACCGTTAATTAAATGTAATGCCTCTTTTTTATATTATTTCTTGTCAGATTGTGATGGGATTTGGTTCCAGTGCACGAACGGACAATGTATTTTCAGCTCTGCTGTATGTAATGGATTTAGCGACTGTGTAGATTCATCTGATGAGTATCAGTGCGGTAAGCATTATTTCTATTTTTTTTTACATCTGTTATTATTGTCGAACAAGTTTATCAAGATTGTTTTAATCTGATGACTTAGATCTGTGACACAGGGAAACAGAAATTTACTACAATTGTCTTTGTTTAGTACATATATAAATAGTGTCTCAACCTTAACAGTTCAGGTTTACTGTCCATTCGTGTGTTTTTTGTATGCGTCTCAGACTACATAAAATCTAGTATGTAATTTTAGGATGAAGAAACGTGTCCTTGGTTAACGCAGTAAGTGATAAAAGCTGACAATATGAATGTCTGTTTCGGAATACTCAAGGTACAATGAACTGAATTTTATAATATGAATATAACAAGAACATTTAAATATATGTCTAAAATTAATACAGAGATATGGGTTGAGCTAGAGGTATGGTCAGCTTTCTGTCTTTGTCTACAAACTGATTCTGATTCACGTAGTTTATATGGTAACGTTAAAGGTTGGTTCCCAGAAGTAAAATCACGTTCGTAAAAACCCAATTACACGTAGACACACTCACACACCCACACCCACATTGAATCAATACAAGTAGTAGGAACTTCAATGGTTATAGGATTAATTGTATTTAGTGTACATGCATATATATCTTTGTCTCTTTCATATAATTTGTTATAGTGGTTAAAATTTAAAATGTTTGATACTGGACTGCCACAAAACACATAATTTTACGGTAGACCCATGTTTACAGTGACTATTTTGAGTATATCAATTTTTGCATATATTATGTCGGAAAAAAAACATTCTAAATTTTTTATCCCCAGCACCAAAAAACGGATCGTGTTCAAACAGCTGTTGTACGAGCTCCGAGTATTCTTGTAACCCTGAGGGTTGCTACTGTGACAGTGAGTGCGAGTCGAATGACAACTGTTGCGATGACTATGAAGACGTGTGTCCTAGCCTAGATGGCGGTATAGGTATTCATATCCTTCCTTCCTTCTTGCATTCATTCTACTACCTAGTGCTAGAGGAAACTTGACTACCTATTTCAAAATGGATTAGTTATGTTTATGATATACAGTGAGTTAAAAATCATTAAGTCTATGACGCACGAAACGCATTACAGCATTTGGAGGTTTCAAGCCACATAGCATGTACTGATATATATTTGCAAAACAGCTTTAGTATTGCTTTGGACATATTAGCATGAAACTAGGTTGAAGAATAGCCTGATAAATACCATTTTGCAAAGAGGAACTAATAACAGAAGAAAATATGCGCTGATATGAGGAATATTATTTAATAACAGCAAACAACAAAACACAGATGCTACATGAGGTTTTATTATATATTTCTTATCTATCTATCTATCGAGGTATCTTCTTCCAGGTCGGAAATCTATTAAAACATTTTCTCATACATCTCTGTTTTCTGCCACCTTAGAGCACTCTTGCACTGTCATTCCACTCCATGTCTTAATATTTCCTTCCTTGTGAGTTCTTGTTTTCCTCTCGATCTAGTTTCTCTATCTTCTACTTTTCCTCCCAACAAATCTTTCAAAACACTTTCAAGAGACTTTTCTAATTCAAATCGCTTCTTTGGTAATGATACAGGAAAAGCATAATACCTTTTTTTAAATTATACTTCCAGACGTGTTCATGTCGAATACAACGTACAATATGCGAGGGAGTGAAGTCCTACTTGTGTATTCTCCTAACTACCCTAAAAACTACAATAATCTCGAGAACATTCTATGGCATGTCAAAACTGTCCATTGGCACCGGTTTTTCATAACGTTCGGGACTGTGAGACTGCACTCAATCCGTGATTACGTTCGCATCTACTCTGGGATCTCAGACGTATTTGAAGAGAGTACGCAGATATTCCACCTGACATATAACATTCCTGGTGATTTGCCTTATCACTATTGGACTGTCCATCCTAATATGTGGCTGCAATTCTCAACCGATGCATTTGGTACCGATAAGGGTTTCTTCATCGTGATGGGCTCTGTTTCGATTGGAGGTGAGATACAGTGACTATGCTTTTTTCATATTAATTAACTGGACCAATTATGTCATTACTTGCTTCTTAATACGTCTTGTTTCGCTACGCTTTTAGAATCTTTACCATTCGAGACACTGAACATGTAAACAGCCAAAAAAAGAATAATATTGTAAGCACCAAGACCAGGAAAGAAAAATGGAATCGAATATCTGCATACTAATTTGGTAACCACGAAATGATTATTAAGTGTTATTATCATGATCGTTACCCTATTGATGTAGAAAGCCATAAAGAACTACTTCTCTGTAAATTCGTAATCATATAAGAATATGAGAAATGCTCAAACAACTTTTAAATATAAAGAAGTTATGAATGCCTAAAAACGTATTTATGTTTGTGCCTTGAGGTTCTAATTAACATTCGATTTTTTTTAAGTCGAAGGATATCATCATAATAAAAGATATGGATTAGAAGGCAGAAAAAAAGTACTAATTAGCCAAACACGTTTAGACTATTTGAGCCATGTACAATTTGTAATAAATGTTTTACCTCTTTCGAATATTTTGCCTTGTCAGATTGTGATGGGATTGAGTTCCAGTGCACGAACGGACAATGTATTTACAGCTCTGCTGTATGTGATGGATTTAGCGACTGTGTCGATTCATCTGATGAGAATTGCAGTAAGCATTGTTTCTATTTTACATTTGTTATTATTGTTGAAAAAAGTTTATCAAGATCTGATGAATTTGTTCTTTGACACATGGGAATTTACTAACCGATCATTTTCAGTACATGTCTTAAAAAATTGTCTCAACCTGAACTGTCCATAGATAATTTAAGTTTCTTTAATGTGTCACAGGCTACATACAATCTAGTTTAGAATGGAGAAACGTGTCCTCGGTTAACGCAGTAACGATAAAAAAAGAGACAATATAAACGTCTGTATCGGAATTCGTAATATGAATTTAACCAAAAAGTATCAATAAATTATGTCTACAATTTTTAAAGAGATATGAGTGGGACTAGAGGTTATAAGGTCGGTTGTCTGTCTTCGTCTTCAAACTGATTCTGATTCACGTAGTTTATATGGTAACGTTAAAGGCCGGTTCACACTATGACGAATAGGGGGTACCGCAACCTACGTTAAGCTGTGAATTGCAACATTGAATTTCCCGCCAATCATCGTGTGTTGCCTTCAATTATCGTTGACGAATCCGCTTGCGTCCGTCGGCAAATTTGCAGCATTTTGAAAATGTTGAGGCGGCAAACGAAAATCGTCGTGTTCCGTTCAGATTCAGTTGGAGACCGTAACCCTCATTTCCTTGACATTTCCACGCCGTGCGATTCCGTCTCTAGTCGTTTTGAGGTCGTCACAATTTCGTTGGTAGTCGTTGTCGTTGTCGTTGTGAACGACCATTGACGGCAAAAGAACGGCAAGTGACGTCACATCTCGAACCCTGACGACACATTTCGCGGCAAGTAACGAAATTGTAACGACCTTGGTGCGACGATGGATTGCGAATTTTGGCCAGAGGATCACGTTTGATGGCTGTCGATGACGGGCCGTTTGCGAGTATCTGCGGCATTGCAACGGTGGTCTGCGATGGGTTACGATTTTGCAACGATGGTCCATGATCTTAAACTTTTAGTGCGATTTTTTTTCACGTTTTGTGACTTTAGTGACCCGCACCCATACAGGCTTTGATGTCGGCCGCTGAGTCACGTCATCGTCTCCGCAACCCACCATCAGCCGCCGTACCTTGCCGCCAGCCGACTGACTTCGTTCCTTGTTGCCGGGCTCCGTCGAGACATCGTCACTCGCCGCCCAGACAACGTCTGATTTTGGTCGCTAGACTCCTTTCGCTGCCGTAGCTTTAAGTCCCTTGTCATCGTGTTGTCGCCGAAGGTCGTTCCCACTCGTCAGCGAATCTTTGTTTCCCCTTTTGCCGTCGCGATTTTGTGATTTTTACGTCCGTCGCCTTTCGCGGGGTCTTTGCCGCTACTAGGTGAGCCGGCTTTAACCCTAATAAGGCCGGGGTATTTGAGGTCTTAATACGGCCGGGGGGGGGGGGGGCATTATGGCCCCCACACCCCCCCCCCCCCCTCAAGATCTCGGCCATGAAATGGCTGATCGCCGCGAAAATTTGCACGCATGTCAAGTGAAGTGTATAGAATACTATGGTAAATTCATTTTTTTTGAAAAATTTACTCATTTGCATATTTATGGTAATTTATGCAAATATGGTCATAAAATTCACATTTTTACACATAAATCATATATTCTTCATATTTATACATTAGTTTTCACGACCTATATTCTTTAGACCATTTGGAATAATATTACCAAAAAAAAATTGGAAGAGCGGTGTTATTCCTTATGTTATTTATTGATTTGATAATTTCTGATGCATTTCTTTGTTTTCTTTTATTTATGTATTTTATTGTTTTTGTTGTTTTATTTTAATTCTAACTATAATTCAACTATTTTGAACCCCAAAAATAAACACCCAAACTATAAACAAGACCAAATAGCCAATGTTTTATCTCTTTTTTCGAAAAATGAGATTTCCTTATGTTTTGTACACAAATCACGAAAATGAGCGATTTTCGGGCTGACATGCAAAGACAAAAGGTCACGTGACTTTGTAACGGTAGGGCCGATTTTCAAAAAAAAAAATTTCAAAAGATGCGCAAGACTCGACAGAAAAAATTCAGCGAGCGACGGGGTGCCATCCGTATGCGTTCCCGAACAATCAGAAAAATTGCGGAGGGGGGGGGGGGCATAATGCCCCCCCCGGCCTTATTAGGGTTAAAGGTTAGTTCCTAGAATTAAAATCACATTCATTAGAACCCAATTACTCGCAGACCCACTCACACACACACACACACATTGAATCAATACAAGTACTAGGAATTTCAATGGTTATAAGATTAATTGTATATATAGTGTACATGCACATATATGTCTGTCTCTTTCGTAAAATGTTTTGTTAGCGGTTAAAATGTTAACATTTATGATATGGACTACCATAATACACATGTTTTATGGTAGGCCCATGTTTTATTTTGAGTGTTTCTTTTTTTTTGCATATATTATGTCGGAAACCAACTATTCTAATTCTGTTATCGCCAGCACCAAGAAACGGATCCTGTTCAAACAGCTGCTGTGTGAACTCCGAGTATTCCTGTCATCCCGATGGTTGCTACTGTGACAGCATGTGTGTTGATAATGGAAACTGTTGTGACGACTACTCCGACATATGTCCCACCCCTGGGAATGGAACTGCACAGCCTCCAACACAGTTTACTACGCCCTCGTTGATTATCAATAGTAATAGGCTTTCACTATACACTGTCGCTCATATACTTGGAATATTTAAGTTTTACCCAATTTATGGAATTATTTTAAAAATAATTTAAAAATAATAGATCTAGATAATATCATACATTCTCAGATTGTATTGAATAATAATTTGACAATGTGTGTTTTGCGTGACTGCTAAAGCATGTGGTTGCTACTATGCTTATCAACTAGGGGACCTACGCCCTTAAGTCATAAATGACAGTAATGAGGATTAATGCCCCACAAAAGGGCACTAATATGGCACATCGACACGGTTTTGATCCTGGGGCCTCACAGTTACGAGGCCATTGCTTTGTCACTGAACCATGAATGTACGCAGCGGGGGCTAGGGTAGGAGGCAGTTTCCATAAATAAAAAAAACAAAGAAAATGCAATACATTTTCAATAATTTATTGCATTTTACCCCGGTCCCCAACATCAACAAAATCCTCTGGACGGCCATGCATTATGGCTCAAGGCATGGGCACACAGAGTGTATGATCATATAGCCCTTACCCCTACTTCTGATCTTTACAGTTTATGTAAAAATTTTGAGTAATTTTATAGGAGAACAAATGCCAGTAGAATATATTTTGGGGACTGCTGTACCAATTCACGATTTGTGCCATATTCATTTAACTTATCAGTAAAGTGTAACACAATTATGTTTAGATCAATTCTTTTAAATAACATTTAATTTTGGAAATTAATATAATGGTAAAGGCGAAAATTGGTAATGTCTAAAACTGATTCTAAAAACATCTTTTTAGTCTAAACTTATCATACCCCCTGCCAATTCGTTTACTCTTGCATTGCAATCATGGTTCCAACATTGGGAAAAAATCACCAAGTATAATGAGTCCTACTGCTAGATTGTTACAAACACATACACGCACGCAAGCGCGCGCACACACACACATACACACACGCATACCCACACAAAAAGAAAACAACTGCTGAAATGCTGATGACGCAAATATATGTACACGGGGTAGCTTTTTTTTTTAATGTCTCAGTCACACCTTTGCGTAGTTGGCTTGCGTATTGCTGCGTATTTATGGCAAGCCGTTTTAAAATGTATTCCTCTTTCTTGATATCAAGACATTAATTCTTGGAATCGAGAATTACCATTGCTTTGCAACAGAAGAGAAGAGAAAGGCCTTCTTCTAAACCAAAAAAAGACACAAATAATGGATGTCGATAGAGATGATAATAACACGGACTTCACCGTAGCCGGAAATTAGTTTGAAGTAGTAAATCGGTTTGAGTACTTGGGTTCAATCATCACTAACAAAGGAGAAAACACCCACAGAGATAAGGAGAAGGATGGCAATGGCGAGATCAACTGTACAGAATATGTCTAACATCTGGAAAAGCCGAGGCCTATCTCTCAGTCTGAAGGTTCGTCTGCTTCAAGCAACTTCTTTCTCTATTGCGACTTACGGAAGTGAGTCCTGTGCCATGACAGAGAATGACAGAAAGAGAGTTGATGCCTTTGAAATGTGGAGTTACAGGAGGCTGTTGCAGGTGTCATGGAAAGATAAAAAGACAAATGTGTGGGTCGTGGAAAAGATTGCAACAGACTTGACCATCAGAAGGGGAATCATGGAAAGAAAAATAAACTATATTGTGCACACTGAAGGTGTTGAGAAGCAAATAATGCGAGGAGCAGTCGAAGGAAAACGGGGTAGAAGTCGTCCCCCAATATCCTGGACTGATGGTATCAAGAAAGTATTTGGACAAGGAATGAAAGGTGCAACACAAATGGCAGGTGAAAGAGTTGCATGGCGTGCTCTCGTGAAGACCACAGCAGCGCTTTACAGCGCCACCTGAAGTTGATGATGACGATGACAACAGAAAATCATTTCTTGATACCAAGAAAAAGGAATAAATGTTAAAACGGCTTTCCATTAAATACTCAGCAATACGCAAGCCGAACACGTAAGGGTGACTGAGGCATTAGCGGGCCCGGATGAGATCTCAAAGGAAACCTGCTAATGCGCACTTGCGAAGAAAACCAGCGCATGCGCACACGGAATCCGGTAAGGTTGTTAATAGGGTGATAGTAATTGTAAAAACATCAACTCATCGTTAGCTCAATCGGTAAGGCCAGCGTTTTACTAATAGAACTTTGGAGTTGACTTGATGGTGCGAATCTCAGTATTTATTCAGTCTTTTTGCTTTCATAAATAGTGAGTCAAAGCAACAAGTAATCAAAGTCTTATTGTTTGTGACCTCTTTGCTGCAAGCTTTAGAAGCTTGTTATGTATTATGAGTTCATACTGGATCCTGGGCTCGCTGCGGTACGAGAAAATAAGACGCACACGGGGCAGACGTTAGATAAGGTTAGGGACACGTTAGTCTGCGCAGCCTCCATCTCACGTTTTGAGACATTGCCATAAACATGAAAAAAATTGGGTCTCTAATAAAACGAAGACTGTGCCCATGGTGTAATTTTTGGACAGATATCTGATATCCTTAAAAATTATTGAAAAAATTATTGATAATAATATACATATTACAATTACATCTCCATATGCTGAAACAACCCAAAAGAGACGTAAATTCAGTGCAATGATTCTCTTCTCTTCACCGGGTTATAGCTGATGAATGCGAATTCCCTGCGGTCCAAGAGCACGGGTGGTTACTAAACAGTTCAAGAACTTCAAGGCAGCAGCCTGGAGATATCTTTCCAGATGGTGCAACGGTTTCATTTGAATGTGAAGATGAAGATGATTCCCGCTTGGTGGGATCTAAGGAAATCACATGTGAGAAGGGTCAATGGTCGGATGATCCTCCCGTATGTACAGGTATGATCGGGAGCCTTGTGTCTGCACATCTAACATTTCACTTGAGGGGAACCCCCTCTCTTTACATGTCCGCTTTTTTATTTCAATTGAGTCTTTAAAAAAAACCTTAAAGGGCAACTCCACTCCAAGAATAACTTACGTTCAATAGAAGCAGAAAAATCATACAAACCAATCATAAAAGTTTGTCAACATCGGATAAGTTATAAGAAAATTATGAATTATCAATGACATGAAAACAAAAATTGAAAATCACAAGACAAATTGGCAACTCACTTATAAATCTGTGGCGTCATTGCCTCACTACAGACGCGTACGCGAGGGGGGGGGGGGGGGGGGAGGTCGGAGGTTTCGGAGGTCGAACCTCCCCTCAATTATTTTTTCTGTGTGTGTTTTGGAGGAAACCCCCCCCTAAATTGTTATTGTAATACAAATGGATTGTGCCCTAGACCCCCCCCCCCACTTATTCAGCGGCTGGCTGAGTCGTTGCGAAATTTTCCACCAAATCATTAATAACCCAATTGGCAATTTGTGTTGTGCCTTTCTAAGATCCATACTAGTTCATACTTTTTCAAAAATTCATAACTTCCTTAATAGATTTTACTCAAATTTGTTTTGCTCTGTTTCCCTTGTTTTTCTGCATCAATTAAAAGAAAATTATTTTTGGAGTGGACTTAGCCTTTAACGGGCCACTCTAACTCAACTAACATAGCCTTTCAAAACATGAATACACCTCTACTTATTAATATTCCAGCCTCTAATTTTTTTAGAAAAACTCTAAATTGACGAGAAATTAATAACCATCCATTTTCACAGTTTTCATGGTTGCTGGGCTACGCCCCTCGAAAAAAGGTAATACGGTCAAGTGGCCTTGATGACACATTTGACGTCATTGCGGGCATGTCCGATTTGACCTACAACTAAGGATCTTACATTAGGAATGACAAACTTGCTATAAACGTACTGGGAATATCAAGTGCATATTATTTTTCGGATAAATTTGTTTTCCTATTAATATCATAGCTTGTCTTTTAAAAGACATTTTAATGCCTAAATCACCCTCCTTTTCGGCAGAGAGGCGCCTGCAGTGACGGTATAAACAGTTGCGCAATATAGCTCCAAAACGGGTTTTTTTTCTGAGCGTTCTGAGTCGTCATTTCTTAAAGCTAGATGACTTTTCTTAGAAATCATCAATTATTCTGGAATCTCCGTCAAATTTATTTCTACATGTCTTTTTTCTCATTTTTTAGCCCATTTTGGTTAGAATGGCTCTTTAAAAACATATTTTTTCAATAGCTGTATGTTAACTATATTTCTTCCTTATCATGTTCTTTGTCATAGTCATTAATTTGTCATGTAAAGCGCATTGAGCAATGTTTCTTACCATTTGCGGTATATCAAAAAAACAATTGTATGAATGTATGATTATTACAAAACTCAAGATAGGCAAACTATTTTCCTCATCGAACGAATACAAATGGCCATTTTCACGAATTCATTTTTCTCGATACCAACGACATATTTCTATTTCCCCCGCACCTTACCAGATAGTATTGTATGCCGTTCGAATTCGTGTCTCAATAGAGGAGAGTGCTGGAACCGACGCACAACAGGATCGTTTTTCTGCCGCTGCTTACCTGATACCTCGGGAGATCAATGCGAAAAAAGTAACGACTTCAATCGATCTCATTTATTCGTTTATGTCTATTACGTAGTTAATATATTCATTCGTTTATCCATTCATCAATTCATTGACTAGCATTAATCTATTTTTGTAATCGAATAATTTCCCCCTCCATTTTTTCTCGTAATGAAGTTTGTTTTAATTAGTATGGTTAGTTCGATTTAAATTGCCTTTTTTCTGTTGTTGTTGCTGTTTTGGGTATTGAGTTTTTGTTGTTATTTATATGCTTTTTGCTTTTTGATTTTTTTGATTTTTTTATTTTTGCACTTGGTAATTTCCAAAGAAAGTCTTTGAATGCGCCTGCATTATTCATTGTCTTAAAATCTGTTTTTGGTATCTACATGTATATATATATATACTTTTTTTTCTTCCTATTATAAAAAAAAAAAAATCATAATCTTTATAACTTAATCTAGGCCCACAGGGCCATTATGGTAAGTAGTTTTGTAACTGACAATGCTATACATGTAAAACATATAGCTCCGTTTAGTCTCATTTCACAACGCCCCCTATCGTCAGAGTCAGCATCCCAACATGTTAGCCTATGGAATTTTACCCCCAAAATCGTTACAAATTCATTTCTTTAAACGAAAAGCTCATCCACCCCGACGTACGTTATCACTAGCTCTCTCATTGGAACCCTCATGTCCCAATGACTTTTGAATGTTCACCAACCGTAATTTGATCAAAATAGGTTGCAAGCTCGCCATTGCCTATAATACACGTGTGAAACAAGTCGAATTTTGGACTCAATTTGCCAAGCGATTTTAAGATTACAAGTCAAACACACGAAGGATAAGAAACATGAATTATCATAGATCACTTCTGCTTGGTTCATAATGTCCATTTCATCCAACCCCCCACCGTAATTTTTCCATTTAGTAAAAGCAAACATTTTGCCGAGGTAAGCAAAAACATGAACATTCATGAACGGTCAGACAATACAGCCTTTTTAACGTAACGTATAGTGAATGGGAATGGGCGATGATCCGTCCAGGAGGTAGAGGTCAGTGGTTGGTGCTGGCAATGTTCCAGCGAGCGAAAATGAGACAACCAGAGCAATATGCTTTTTTTCCTTCCATGATTTGTATACTTCCCAATTGAGATTTAAAATGAACATCGTCAGTTTGCACGTCTGGTCTTTTTTTGGCCCAATTCGTGAGAAAATATTTAGCGGCGACTCTGCCAGCCGGTGAAATAGTTGGGGAGAGGGTAACAGCACAATTTGTTTTCATTCTTTCCCCTAATTCGCGTGAATATATTTTTTAATTTTTTTATAATTATAATTATTTTTTGCCAGGGGGGAGGGGATGACCGGCTCGTCGGCCCTGCACTGGGCAGATGTGTTTGAATTCGGGTAGGGACACGTTAGTCTGCACAGACTCCATCTCACGTTTTGAGACATTGCTATAAAACTAAGACTGTGCCCATGGTGTAATGCTATTATAGTTATTTGAAATTGTTAAAATTTATTGAATGCATTAATGATAATAAAATACGCAGTGCAATCACATCTCCTAAGCATGTTACTTAAAGACTGAACAAACCCCAAAGAGACGTATATTTAGTGAAATTAATTTTTTCTTTTCACCGTGATATAGCTGCTGAATGCGAAGTCCCTGCGGCTCCAGAGCACGGGAGGTTACTAGATGGTTCAAGACAGCAGCCTCGAGATATCTTTCCAGCTGGTGCAACGGTTTCATTCGAATGTGAAGATGACTACAGCTTGGTGGGATCTAGGAGTATTACATGTGAGAAGGGTCAATGGTCGGATGATCCTCCCGTATGTAGAGGTATGACGGAGAGCCTTGTGTCTGCGCACCTAATATTTTATTTGAAAGGAACCCCTCCCTTCATTTCTCCACACTTCCACCTCAATTGACTGTTTTAAAAATAATTTGAAGACATACCTCTTCGACAACGGTGTGTTTATAACTATATTTTTTCCTTATTCTGTTCATTTTCACTGTCATTAACCCGTTGACAACTGAATTCTGTTATTCTCATAGGTTTATTTATACAGGGGTCATCCGGTTTCAGTCTACAATGGGTTAATTTGTCATGAAAAGCGCATTGAGCAATGTTTTAGTGGATTTACGCTATATAAAAACCAATTGCATAAATGTATGTTTATTACAAAACTCAAGATAGGCAAACTATTTTCCTCATTGAACGAATTCAAATGGCCATTATCACTAATACATTTTGATGACACCAAAGTCATATTTCTAACCCCCCCTCCCGCACCTTACCAGATGCTAATTAATGCATGCTGCAGCAATCCTTGTGTCCACGGAGGAGACTGCCTTCACCGAGCCTTAACGGGATCGTTTATGTGCCCCTGCTTAATACTTAGGTCCCCGGGAGATCAATGCGCGAATAGTAACGACTTTAACTGATCTCATTTTATTCGTTCATTTGTATTGAGTGGTAAATTAATGTATTCGTTTATCTATTTATTTATCTATGCATTTTTTATATGTTTTTCCCCTCCACATTACTTTATTTTCCTCTTAATGAAATTTGGTTTAATTAGTATGGTTATGGTTATTAGTATGGTTAGTATGGAAAATATCTAAGTCAAAATTAGATTTAAGCAGGGGAAAATATAATTTTGATTGAATAAATGAATAATAATTTACCTTTTTGGCACTTGCACTTCGTACTGCTCAAATGACTAGAAACAACTGCAGTGTATCGATGAAGATCTTAAACTGTTCGGTCGTGATCATGGGAAATGAATTAAAAATATTTGAATTTCTTTTTTACCATCCATATATTTTTTGTTGTGCAGATTAATTTGACGGAACATTACTTTTAGATGCAGCAGCAGTGATGGATCACGACATGCTTCCAATCTGATGTAAAAGATATATGTATATTCTCTACGGCTATACGAAATAGATAACATTAAAATGGTACATCTTTGAAGTAAAATCGTTTGATTAAGATTATATAGGACTACAGTCTTCTTGACATAATACAGATTTTTTGGTTTCTTGGCCTTTTGTATAACAGAGGGTTTTCCAAGACCGATAACCCACGAGACCAAGTGCTTTGTTCTCGCAAGCCTACTTATTTTATGAGCATCATAGGGACACTCTTGGGACAAGACCAAAAATATTTTATGTCAGGGCCTGGTCTAAAGGTTAAAAGGTCTATAAAAGTTCCATGAGACCGAAATAGTCAGCTAGTTACATTGTACACAAGTTGGGCAATATTTTTTCCCCCAACAAGCGGGCTACCGTAGTCGGACAATTGAAGGGTCATATCTTTGCCCCGATTTTTGTCAAAATACGAAGCAATTATGCACGTGTGAAGTAGGGTACTTCGTTTACCAATACCACTGGGCAAAATATTTCCCAATAGATGGTTGGGTTGACTATTGGCACAACATTGGTCAAAGTGTTGGAGAAATATTGCCCAACCTTTTCACAGTGTAGCAGTAACTGCTTATTCTGATCACCTTTATCTTTTCATTATGTTGTGTATGCATGCCACATTATGAACTCCTTTGCTACTATGTACCAGTCCTCTTCTATCATTTTGTAATTGTTCATTGTCACAATGCGGCGAACATAGTCGTGATTATGCAGTGATTTCACGTCAATGCTGTAGAGTTTGATAGAAGTATGGGTTGATGAAAGATGGGTTTGCATGGTTATTATAACCCTAACAATAATCCTAACGCTGACCATGTGCGCATTCGCAGGTTCAGCTAGTAAGCTAACCTCTTCTGATTGGCTGTATGCAAATAAGTTCATTGTGGGGTCCGGAACTCGCGTGGGAAAAATAATTTAGCATCCCGGAGTGCATTTGAAATCCGGACGTGAAAGTAACATTCGGGAATTAGGGGGTGTTGGCGATAGCGAGAATTATGTGCATCATGTCATTTAATCACAATGTACAGAAAGGTTCTACTCATGTTAAATTTTGTTATAATAATGACTTTTTAACATACCCCCTAAAGAAAAAGAGGTACCTATCAAATATAGAAAAAACAGATTCATCCCACCGGACAATTAACCCCAAAATTGTATATCTTTCAAAGGTGATTGATGGGAAATGCATATCGAGCTAAAGGTTGACTCAATTAAGTATTAATGTGCTATTTTTTTCAGTTTTAAATATTAAATACATCTTGTCTATGTTAGCATACATCTCGTAACTCTGTAAGTTGGTGGGTATTATACTATTATTATGTATTAAAAAAACGTCCGAAGTCTAATAAGGTCTTTCAGTTCTAATTTGTTTCGATCCCATTTTGTTATCGCACGATTGGATTTTGTTTTCATAATTGCGTATCCCAGACAAATGTCTTTTTGAATCGTTATGTTTTATTATGAAATTATAATCTAATGATTTTACAAGTCGATATAATTTAGATTTACCTCCAGTATGAGATATTTCATTTGTTGTATGAAACATGTTAAACAAAATAAATGTGATTTTACTTAGTTATTTCATCGTTAAGTTACGTAAGTTGTTCGCACGTTCGCATATACTGGATTATCTGGATATATATAAATGTACGTATAAGAGGCTCGCACGAGCTCATCTCCCTCACTTTTAAACAGAAATCAGAGACAGAACTTTCCCAGCAAAGAACTTCCATAGCACAGAACTTTTCCAGGACAGAACTTCCCCAGTACATAACTTCCCTATTGATATATATTAGAAGTTTGATAAGTCGACGGCGTGTTGGTTCATTATACAAATATTTCTAAGTCAATTATGATAGTCCCCCTATACTTTTGGAACTTAGTTGAATCATATAATGATTGAACATAGCACTTATCTTTTAGAACTTAACAATTTAGTCCCACAAGCAAACAATACAAATCTTTCGATTTATTCGTATTTGATGAAATATTAGTCAGAGTGAATTAATAATTCATTAATTTGTCTATGCATTACAACAGTTATATATATGTAGTAGTGGCGAATATTGCAAATGATGTAATTATTGAATAAATATAGAATGTTTGTTTTTTAAGCTAAATTCTTAGTCCATAAACATGTGTCTTTATTTGGTCTGTATTAGTATGCTCCATGTCACAACAACAAACACCTCTCACCCATGCAGTCATCGATTTCAATCATATAGTTTTGATTAAATCGAATAACATAAATAAACATGGTATAATCGGCATCCTTGACATTTTTTAGACACGCGCACTGCTCTTAAACGGGAAAAGATTTCCTACCCAAAATATCTCTCTCTTTTAAAATCGGCACGCGGATGCGGTCAATAGAACAAGACAGTAATGACTCTTTCGCATGGGTCACGGTTAAAACTATAGCTTTTCGGTTGATCTCGAGATTGTATTATAAAACTAGTACAGTTTCGAGACCACCTTGTGCAATTGTGTAACCTTGCCCGTCAAAGAAGACAATATTTGTAGAATGGTTCCTTGCTCATGCAATGGACACCAAAGGGCAAACATCGGTTGAGAATAAAATGAAGAATTTGCAAGCAAGATTGGAAGAGCTTGTTTGTTCGTTTATGATCAAGTTCGGAACGTTTATCACGAAAGATATTGAGAGGGAGGGGGAGAGAGGTATATTTGTTGGTAGAAAGAAGATTTTTGTTTGCATGGAAAAGCTTGAGATAGAGTGTTTTTTGTTGGGTAATATAGAAACATCAGTGGTTTGCAGGCACACTCACTTGTCAGTCGTAATTCATAACAGAGGTTCCGAGCTAGCAGTCTACACCGAGACCGCAGTAAATACTCTACTTCTACTTCTACTTCTATGGTAATACTCATCAACGCCTGTTCAGTATCTAGATTAGGGTAAAGCATAGAGTTATTATGCAAAGCTCTATGCGGTACAGTTTCTGAAAAGGGAACTAAATTGATTCAAATTGATTCAAATTGATTGATTCTAATTATCTCTTCGTCTCTTCCCTTCTCTATTTACTCTCTACAATCCCATCCAAGCATTTTCCAGTGTGTAAAACACTTTCCAATATGCAAACAATGATAGAAGGCATTTCCTTGTCATATGTTACATTATTTAGATTACTTCACCTAAATTTCTCCCTCTTCTCCTATTTCAAGCTTTATCTCGTCTTTTTTTCAATTTCCCTGTCCTTTTCAATTTCCTCGTTTACTTTTTTTTGGCATTGTCATTCCTACTTTGTCTCTTTTTTAAAAATCTCGTCTGTCTTTATCATTTCCCTGCCTTTTCCATTTCCTTGTTGACTTATGTTTTTGGCAATGTTATTATTACAGTTACAGTAAGTGTAGGTTTATAATTACATTAACGTACAGCAAACTGTACTATTTTGAGTGTATATGCTTTTTTTTAATTCAATAAACTAGTTAAAAACGAATCAAATTAAATCACATACAAATTCTCCTTACAATTCGCATGAGAGAATACAAAAGGTCTTTCACATTCAAGTCTATTGAAAAAATCCCACCGTTCGTATTTACAGAAAATATGAGACTTTCTAATCATGCTACTATCGGTTAAATTACGTCTGCGTTCCCTACAAGAATCACCTTGTGGTCAACTAAGACACGCTAGTTTTGGAATAGATCCCCATTCAGTCGTTAATTATTCTTTATTTGCATATCAATTATGGCAGGGTACCTATTGATCGCATGTATAAATTGGATGCTCTGTATCAAGTAAAAGCAAGATTGCCGAGATACGAATTATCTACAGCTTCTTGTTCTAAAATCGTTGGTCTCTATGGAGCATTTATCTTTTTTTTTCTTCCTCCTTCTGTCCGTGTTGGGGTCCCCGCGTGAGGGGAACTTCTGTCCCCAAAGTGTGTGTGTGTGTGTATGTGTGTGCGCGTGCGCGTGTGTGTGTATGTGTGTATTGGGTTTTTACAGACTTGTGTCAATCATATATGATTATTTAGTGCATAGGCATTGAATTAGGCTTCACTCAAAAAAAAATTAATGATTGTAATAGAGTGTCAAATGCAGGGTCTGCGTTTGTAGACCATAACATAGAAAAGCAGGGAATATATAGGGACGGTTCACGTGTTAAAAGAACTACATTCTTGCGTCATAGAGATGATGAAAGGTGTGAGGTTAACGAATTTTTCATTTTGCTTCCTGAAAGAATCTAAAGTGAACCGGAATTTCAGAAAAGATCCATGCCAATGGCATCCTGAAATTAAACCCAGCATAAATAAACATAATACGTTGAAAAGCACGATGCCATCATGTAGGTCTCACTTACAAAATATATAATCTCACATTTTACCGTCAGGCAGTCAACCCAGTTGGCCACGATGGAAGGAAAGGGATTTGAAGACATTGTCCGAATATTGATCTATGTTCAACTATTCCTAACTTCAGTTTGCGGTAAGTAGATATTTTATCTGTTTTATCTGTTTTATCTGTTTTAAAGAAGTGAATTTTCATGCAAGACTTTCAGGGTGTGCACATGAGATCATCCGACATTTTAATAAAATATTGGCTGAACAAGCTATTAACAAAAACACAATCCAAGGTATCTCATTAACTTCTATTCTCATGTGGGGGAAGAAAGCACACCAGAAGATGATGATGATGATGATGATGATGATGATGATGGTATCCGCCTCTGCTATACCATGGGGCTTTCTCTACGATGTTTGTTTTGATTATTGTAGCTTAATATAAAATTGCTTTTTTATTTTAATTTTTTTCTGCTGGGAACCGCTTCTATTTTGTTTGGCTCTTCTGATTTAAGCCACGTATATGCACACTGTGCATGCATGAAGTGTTTGTTTTTCGGCATTTATGTAACCTAAAAAAAGCATGAATTGTTAATGGTTTAATAGTTTGCAATTCCTAGTTACCATGGTTAATAATAAATTACTTAAGTTTACGCAAAGGTAAACGAAATTCATTAACCCACGAGTAAACACAACTTTAGTTTATAAATGCATATAGAGAAAGGCGGATTAATTGCACATTTCATATGATGAATGATCTTAACATTCTTGAGTACGTAGATCGTGTGTGTGTGTGTGTGTGTGTGGGTGCCCGTGTGTGTGCGTGTGTGTGTGTGAGGATGTGTAAGGTGGGTAGGGTGCGCGCTCGCGTGAGTGTATGTGCGTGTGTGTGTGGGTGTGGTGTGAGGTATGTGTTAGTGCGCGTGTGTGTGGGTACGTGTGTGAGTTTATGTGTGTGTGCGTGCGTGTGCGTGTATGTGTGCGTGAGTGTGTGTGTGTGTGCATGATACCGTAAAAGTGTGATTTCAGGTATGTGATCCAACACAATCTGTGTTTTATTTCTTACCACACCGAGACTGTACAAACCTTTCTATGTGATATGATTCTGATTAGTCATTGACACAAATCTATGTATGAACATGCCATGACATCGAAACTGGTAAGCGGAACTTCCTCGACATATATGGTCCTCCATCTTCTCTGGAGGAGATAAGTTTGTTTATGAATGTGTCTTTCTTTATATCCTTCCTAGTTGGCTCATCGCCATGCATGCCTGAAAGTGATCGTTTCGGGCGCCACACGGTCATAGGCGGTAGCGGTAACACCTCGTCGACGGGTGTTCCTAGTGGGTCTAGGGTCCAGGTCTCAGTAAGATGCGATGTGGGTGCGATCGCACAATCCCTGACGACACAATGCTCTAATGGAACATGGATCCCACCATGGCCTCGATGTGGTAAACAACTTGTTTTATTTGATTTTTTGTTTGTTTTAACTTTTGATTACCATTCCACGACAAATATACAATTCATAGAAAAGGGAGGGGGGTGGGGGTGGGGGGGGGGGGCAGGTGGCAGGGAAGGACGGAGCGATAACTTCCAACATAATTAAAACAACAATTATTACAGGAACATAACATTTGAAACCCATTATCCATAATTAAAGGCTTAATCAGGTTTAATGGACCGTTTTCTTTATTCGATTTGGAGAGCATTTTAAAGGAAATACAATTATATACTAGAGTAAATTTAATTAATATTTATATTCGAATCTAATTGATATATGACATGGGTATCTTACAAACTTATCTCACATATTTTTTCTAACTTTCGGCTCTATGGATATGAATTTTGAAACATTACCACCCCAAAAAAAGGATAAAATATCCCCTTAGCGGAACTGCAAATATATCTTTCGTAAAATATTGCGAGCAATAATATTTACTTGCATTCCTCAAACTTCCAGCATCAACATAAAGAAAGAAGAATAATTTAGAGCAAAGGTTTATGGCTCTTCGACTAATATTAATATTAGTTGTTTTGTAAAAAATTGTCTTACAATATTTTGTGGTGTTTTTTCTCCAGAGGATCCTTGTTTGGTACCAAGGAACAGAGGACAGGTTCGCCAGTTTGTGAATGGAGATGCGACGAGGCCAATAACTAGCTACTATACCCATCTCACCGTACCCGATGGCACCCAGCTAGTTGCTAGATGTGGAGACCCTGGAAAGTATAGATTGATTGGTGATCAAAGACGAACTTGTGAAGGAGGACGGTGGACCGAGGAAGAACCGGAATGCCGTGAGTTTATATATTAAGTTTCACCAAAGCGTACCATCCCTCTGACAACGTCTGTCCCTTTTTTTAAACATGACGCCTCGTGTGTGCACCGGGCATTATTCATGACAAGCAAGAAGAAGAGGAAACGGAGTGAGAACGAGAAGGTGAGGGAGGGAGAGATAGAAAGACTGAATGAATGGGTTTGTGTAAGAAAGAGAGAAAGAGAGATAGAGATAAAGAGAGAGAGAGAGAGTGGGAGGAAGAAAGATGGAGTAAGAGGGTGAAATATGCATCAAGATTCGACTGATTCCAACTCCACAGCCCGTATTCGACTAAACTTTATACCCGATGCTGGGATTCAGCTTTTGTCTAACATATCGGGACCCCGCGTCTTATACAGAATTGATATTAATCGCAACTATATTATGTTCATAAGAAGCAGGATACAGCTACCTTGCGATCGATTGGAGGACTTGAGATTGATCAAAATCACTTGCAACTCTTCATGACACGGGGCCCAGGTCTAATAATCGAAGTTAGTCTGATGTCTAAGTCTTCCTTTTATATGTGATTTTGGAACTAGGGCCGAATTCAACTAAATAATTACGGGCCATTTTGATTCCTGTTTCCCTTATAGTTGTGGGGTTTTATCATTTATGTTGCAAATGAATAAGAATGTATCAATTAATCAATTACCAATCAATGGTTCGATGTTGTTTCTTCGTAGAACGCGTTGAAACACAAGTCTTATTCCACGGCGCATCGCTTGAGGTAGCAAGTAATGGTACAGTCATGGTTTACGTGCATCGTGGAAGTCCCTTGAACATTAATGTACTCTGCAGACTCACAAGTCTAAGCTTAAGACCTCCTCGGCTGACAACCCCTCTCGTGAATGACGGAGACTTACCGGTAAATTTATTTCTCATACAAGTGCTTTCAGTGATAGCAACATGGTTAACATTAGGCATGGGGATCAGACAACGAAATACCACTATTAGTGACTTGAGGAAAGTATACTAAGGCCACAGACCGACAGCATACAACACCTCCATTCTCGGTCTTATTGTGGGCTGTCGATCTATTAGATATACCAAAGTTTAAACGGAGAGGGAATAACAAGAAAAGGCAAATACATTCTACCCATTTGTGAAGATTCGGTGCCTTAATTCATGTGATTTGAGTATACGTAATAATTTTTTGAAAAATGTCAGTTGGTCATATCTCTCGATTATCTTTTAGCAATGGCACAGGTTGTATACTCATAAAATAGAACTGAGTCCAATTTCTACTGCTTTCTCTGGCATGTATACATGCAGTGGGTCTTCATCATCTCACAGCGTACACGTGCTGTTTAAAGGTATGTTAAACTATTAAAATGATTTTTTTTTTCCCGCGATTTTGTTATTTGATTCCATTCAACATAAATTATATTCCAATTGAATATATGAATTATAACAAATTATTTAACAGAAACAGTAATAAGGAGGTGAATTTTAAGCACCGACGCTTTTTAGTCAATTAATACATAATAACATTCAATAAATAGAGCGAGTAGACAAAAATAAAAAACACATTCAATACATTAACTGAGGGTTTTAAAAATAAGATACAAAATAAAATCTAAAAATGTGCGCGCTCTCTCTCTCTCTCTCTCTCTCTCTCTCACACACACACACACACACACATGTACAAACGCACACAAACCCACACTGGAGCTTTTAATTTATTAAATTAAGAGACATTGATTAAAATGCTGTCCTTCACTTCACGGTATTGCTGTATTTTGTTTTGTATTGTAAGTTCACTTTTCATTTAATTTTAATATTGACAAAGCTATGTAGGCTGTTTAGCCATTCACTATATTCTTGATTGTATAATTATGTACTTTTCAGTTTTGTTGTACTGAAAAAGAAATTATAAACAAAAATGATTTGGAGAATAAATACCATACCATACCATACCGTGTTATAGCTGCTGAATGTGAAGATGGTTACCGCTTGGTGGGATCTAGAGAAATCACTTTTGAAAAGGGTCAATGGTCGGATGATCCTCCCGTATGAAAAGGGAGCCTTATTTCTGCACATCCATCATTTTACTTGAAAGTAACAATATTTTTCTGTCGTAATACACTTTTGCTTGATCTTGATTCTGATATTCTAAAGAGTAAGTGTGCCGGAAATCTCATAAAAATCTGAGTAACAACTGTGTCATTTTCACAAGAAAATGCGGCGGTGTAGTTTTGACCATGTCTGCGCACTCAATCATTCACTTTACATGCAGTTTAGGACTTTGAACGTGAAAGATGAAATTTCGAGGTTTGTGAATCAAAATTACTTAAATTAGACTTTTCTCATCAGGTTTTTTTTAGTTTTGTTATAACAACTAGCATTGCTAAAAAGAAACGAAGTTTTCGTGTTCTTAACCATGTTATATTTTGAAACAATCGCGCATATAACAAATTGTGCTCGGATAAAGGCGCTACACAGACATGATCAAAGTAACCATACAATAAGTATGATATAGTTCTCCCATTACAAAACTAATGTAATTTCTGTTATTCTTTAGAGTGCCAGCCTTTTAGCATTTCAGAAATATCTCATCAATCTCATTCCCAAATAGTTTCCGGTCCGGTTAGCATACTTCCCCGCATAACACGCAGTTATCATTAACATGGTCCATTTCTCCTTTTGAAATATTTGATCTGTACTCGAATTAGGCTAATAAAAAGGCAATTTATCAAGAATGATGTTATACGCCGAACCTAAACATAAACAAATGATTTGTCCTTTCTCGTAACAACATAGTACATTTATCTAATACACAGGTGGGGGTATTTTTCTAAAGAGGCAATCAAAATGTATTCACGAAAGACCTCACTATGAACATGATGGACAAAGAAAGCGGACAAAATATACAGTTCCTCGGGTAGACAAAGGAACATCCCGTCACTGATATTAAGTAAAAATGTGTAGAACAGGTGTCACATGCATATTCACCTGTTCTACACATTTGTACATAATAACAGTGAAGGGATGTTCCTTTGTCTAACTGAGGAACTGTATATTTTGTCCACTTTCTTTGTCTGTCATGTTCATAGTGCCTCCAGCACTTCGGCAGTAATTATTCTAAAATGCAAAAGTGGGACGTATCCATCGTGTAAAAGATTTGTGGATATTTTGGGGTCGTGTGTTCCGAAGCTATCAGGGAATTTTAGATTTCCAAGACGACAACGTGTACTGCTACGTGTGACGTCATTTAAAGGCACTGCCTTCAAAGGACATCACATATAGCTGTCCACGCAAATCTAAAAGTCCCCATTGACGAACTGGCTTGACCGGTTTACTATTTTTTAGGATCTTAAAGCTTACTCAAGGGTTGCCCGACATAGCAAAAAGAAAAACAGATTGGATTACGAGAATAGTAGTTCATTCATTAATGACGGTTTAATGGAACAACTCGTTACTAGGTCCGTAGGAAAGACACATCAATCAATTTGAGTATTTTAGTGAACATGTCCATTCGAAACTAGCGTTTGACTGTGGGTGTGGTCGGATCCCCTACCCACATGTAAATGTATGTCACATGACTCTCGTTAACCAATTGCCTACTGGGGTATCCTCTTCTAGATTCTCCAATCATTCCTAGATCGTTGTAGATTATGGTTTATGCCGAAAGGGTGGGTAGCGTCGCGTGGCGTCGCGTGGCGTCGCGTTGACTTGAACGCGACCATTCCTCCAAAGCCCCCCCCCCCCGGTTTGGCCGAAAGGGTGCGTTGGAATTGGCGCGTCGCGTTGACTGGAACGCGACCATTCCTGCAATGCCCCCCCCCCCCGGTTTGGCCGAAAGGGTGCGTAGACTAGTCTTCGACATCAGTCGTTTATTATAGAATTTAAGGATTATAAATTTAAGTCGTTTAAATTCAAACAATCAAAATAGAAATAAATTAGGGGGGGGGACTTTGAACGAGTGGTCGCGTTCCAGTCAACAACGCACCCTTTCGGCCAAACCGGGGGGGGGGGGGGTCTTTGGACGAATGGTCGCGTTCAAGTCAACGCGACGCTACCCACCCTTTCGGCATAAGCCGTAGATTATCACCTCTGTTAGGCAGTTTCCTTCTCTTCTTCATGTCCAACATTTAGAGAGATATTTGGAGTGGCAATTAGAAGGGTTTATTTTGATAGACCTGCCTTTTTTGGTAATCATACACACTGGCAAAATTATATTAGGGATGGCCTTGATGATTTAGAGAAGAGGAAACATTATTTATATCTATTATTAGTACTATTAATAAATTTGTTTGTCACACGAAAATGCTGGGATTCATGGTAATCACCGCCAGAAAAATGCAATCCGTTTTTTTGGTAAAACGATAGCGATGCAAAAATCGCCACCGTATAATTATGTGGAAGGGATTTTTTCTTTCAACAAGAGTTTTCTCGGGTCTAAGTATTTGTAGTAATTGGTCACTACGGTTTCTTCTTCTTACGATACCTAATAAAAACGCCTTGTCGAAAAAAAAAATAGACCAGACATAACCAGACTTACAATAGGTGTACACTGGGTTTGAATATCTGTACAAAGTTAGACCAGACTTGAACCTAGGTTTAATTTAATCCTGACTTCAGAAACGGAATATTAGACCTGGGTTTAAATCTGAGGGTTAGGCGAGACTGAGTCTAGACTTAAACCTAGATTTAAAGTTAAACCAGACTTCAGAATGCGGGCCAGGGGTTTATGTTTTGTTTCTTTTCAGAACCACCAAAGACTAACGGATCGTGTTCAAACAGCTGTTGTACGAGCTCTGAGTATTCTTGTAACCCTGAGGGTTGCTACTGTCACAGCGGGTGCGAGTGGAATGACAACTGTTGCGATGATTATGAAGACGTGTGTCCTAGCATAGATGGCAGTATAGGTATTCATATCCTTCCTTCATTCTCTTATTCATTCTACTACCTAGTGCCAGGGGAAACATTACTACCTATTTCAAAATGGATTAGTTATGTTTATGCTATACAGTTAATATAGTGCCAGATCATCAAAAGGGATATCTGGCGCACGAAACGCACCACAGCATTTGGATGTTGCAATTCACATAGCATGTACTGCTAGATATACTTGCACAGCCCCTTTAGCATTGGTTTGGGCATATAGGCATGGACCTAGGTGGAAGAATAACTTGGTAAATACCATTTTGCAAGGAAGAACTATTGGGAGAAAATATTGTGCAGATAAGCTAGGACATGGACTGATATCTAACATCAAAACACTGATGCTACATGACGTTTTATTATCTAGTTCTTATCTATCTATCTGTCTATCAAGGTATCTCTCCCAGCTTGGAGGTTAATTGCAACATTTTCCCATGCATCTCCATTTTCTTCCACCCTAGAATACTCTTTCACTGTCATTCCACTCCATGTCTTAATATTCCCTTCTTGGTTAGTTCTTGTTTCCCTCTCGGTTTTGCTTCTCTACCTTCTACTTTTCCTCCCAACAAATCTTTCAAGAGACTCTTCTAATCCAACTCTTTACTTTGGTAATGATACAGCTAGAAAAGCATTATTCCTATTTCGTTATACTTTCAGACGTGTTCATATCGAATGCAACGTACAATATGCGAGGGAGTGATTCTCTAATTGTGTCTTCTCCTAACCGCCCTCAAAACTACAATAATCCCGATAACATTCTATGGCATGTCAGAAATGTCCATGGGCGCAAGTTCCTCATGACGTTCGGGATTGTCAGAATGCACTCAATCCGTGACTACGTTCGCATCTACACTGGGATCTCAGACGTGTTTGAAGAGAGTACGCATATATTCCACCTGACATATAACCCTTCTGGTGATTTGCCTGATAGCTACTGGTCCGGCCATCCTAATATGTGGCTGCAGTTCTCAACCGATGCGTTTGGTACTGATCGGGGTTTCAACGTCACGATAACTTCTTTATATGGAGGTGAGAAACAGTGATTTTGCTTTTTTCATATTAATTAACTGGACCAATTTTGACATTGCTGGCTTCTTCATACGTCTTGTTTCGCTACGATTTTAGATTATTAACCAATCGAGACACTGAATATGTAAGCAGCCAATAACACATTGACGTTGTAAGCACCGTATAAACGCATACAGTCTAGGAAATAAAAATCGAATTAAAAATCTGCATAATAATTTGGCAATCAGGAAATGCTATTAAAGGGCAAGTCCACTCCAACAAAACTTATTTGTAATAGAAGCAGAAAAATCAGACAAACCAATAGAAAAAAGTTTGAGCAAAATTGGATAAATAATAAGAAAGTCATGAATTTTTAATGACATGAAAAACTTTAAAAAAAACAAGACAAATGGGCAACTCACTCATGAGTCTGTAGCATCATCGCCTCACTATTAACAACTAGTCATTGCTTTCTTTATATTGATAATATATATTTCCCATTTTCCCCCAAGAATGTTATTTGCTCACACCAGCATCCAAGTTATATTGATAGTAAAAGTTTGTTGTGTGGATGCACAACAATTTTCTCAGCTATATCATGAAAAATGTGTATTGTGATAAAATGTTTTTTTTTAAATCAATGATTTTTAATATACAATATTTAGTAAATAGTATAAATTCTTCAAATTTATTTGGTGAAATGTCCTACACGCAATATGATACAAATCATATAACCGGGGCAAATGCATCGGGAAATTGAATTTTTGGGGATAAAAAAGGAAGTTAATGGGATAAAAATGTATAAAGTAATTAGGAAATAGTGTGGCAATGACGTCACAAACTGATAACAAAAATTGGCAATTTCTGTAGTGATTTCCATTGTTCAATTTTTTTCAAAAATCCATAAACTCCCTATTAGTTATCCGATTTTACTTAATTTTTGTTTGCTCTGTTTCTCAGGTTTTTCTGCATCTATTAAAAACATTGGAGTAGACTTAGCCTTTAAGAGCTATCATCATGATCGTTCTCCTATTGATGGAGAAGGCCAGGTAGAATCACTTCTCTGTAATTAAAATGCGTATACATAATATATGAATATGAGAATTGCTCAAACAACTTTCAATTATAAAAAAGTTATGAATCCCAGAAAAAAAAAAAAGTTTCTGCCTTTAGGTTCTAATGAATATTCGATTTTTTTTAATTTGGAGGATATCATCATAATAACAAATATTGATTAGCAGCCAGAAAATAAATATGAATTAGCCAACATGTTAACACGTTTGAACTGATTGGGCCATGTAAAATGTTTAATAAATGTTATAGCCCTTTCAAATATATTTTGCCTTGTCAGGTTGTGATGGGTTTCTTTTCCAGTGCACGAACGGACAATGTATTTTCAGCTTTGATGTATGTAATGGATTTAGCGACTGTGTAGATTCATCTGATGAGTATTGTGGTAAGCTTTGTTTATTATTGTTGAAAAAGTTTATCAAGATGGTTTGAATCTGATGAATTTAATAGTTCTTTTACACAGGGAAACAGAAATTTACTAAAAGGTTTTGGTTAGTACATGTCTAAAGAATTTGTCTGAACCTGAACTATCCATAGATAATTTATTTTAATTATTTGTTTAACGTGTCACAGACTATACAACATCTAGTAAGTAAGTTTAGAATAAAGAAACGTGTCATAGGTTAACGCAGTAAGTGATGAAAAGTGACAATATAAACGTCCGTTTCGGAATACTCAAGGTACAATGAACTGAATTTTATCATCTGAATACAACAAGAAAATATACGTATGGTATGTCTGAAATTGATACAGAGATATGAGTTAGGCTAGGGGGAAGGTCGGCAGTCTGTCTTCGTCTTCAAACTAATTCTGATTCGCGTAGTTTATATGGTAACGTTGAAGGTTAGTTCCCAGAAGTAAAATCAGATTCATAAAAAACCCTATGTCGCAGACACACCACACACACGCACCTACATACACATTGAATCACGACAAGTAGTCGGTAGGAACTTCAATGATTACATAATTAATTGGTTATAGTGTACATGCATATATGTTTTTTTCTTTCTCTTTCATATAATTTTTTTAAGTGGTTAAAATGTTAAACTGTATGATATTGGACTACCATAATCCACATGTTTTATGGTAGACCTATGTTTACACAAACCATTCTAATAATTTCATCCCCAGCACCAAGAAACGGATCCTGTTAGGTTTTTATGTTTGTGTACTGAACAGACTACCCTAAATAAAGGATTGAAATAAATAAAAATATAAATAAAAGATAGGCAAACTATTTTCGTCATTGAACAAATACAAATGGCCATTATCACTTATACATTTTCAGGATGCCAACGTCATATTTCTTTCATATGCTAATAAATGCGTGCCGCAGCATGCCGTTTCTCAAAAACAACTGCAGTGTATCGATGATGATCTTAAACTTTTCGGTCGTGATCATGGGAAATGATTGAAATATTTGAATTCTTTTTTTACCATCCATATATTTTTTGTTTTGCAGGTTAATTTGACCGAACATTACTTTTGGATGCAGCAGCAGTGATGAATCACGACATGCTTCCAATCTGATGTAAAACAGATATATATGTACTCTACGGCTATACGAAATAGATAACATTAGAAATGGAGCATCTTTAAAGTAAAATCATTTGATTAAGATTATATAGGACTACAGTCGTCTTGACATAATACCGCATTTTTGGTTTCTCTGCCTTTTGTATAACAGAGGGTTTTTCAAGACCGATAACCCACGAGACCATGTGCTTTGCTCTCGCAAGCCTACTTATTGTCTAAGCATTAGAGGGACACTCTTGGGAAAAGACCGAAATATTTGATGTCAGGGCCTGGTCTAAAGGTTAAAAGGTCTAAAGTTCCATGAGACCGAAATAGTCAGCTAGTTACACTGTAAAAAAAATGGGGGGCAATATTTTTTTTCTCCCAAAAAGCGGGCTACCGTAGTCGGACAGTCATATCTTTGCCCAGATTTTGGTAAAATACGAACAAATTATCCACGTGTGAAGTAGGGTGCTTACGTTTACCAATACCACTGGGCAAAATATTGCCCAATAGATGGTTGGGTTGACCATTGGCACAACATTGGGCAAAGTGTTGGAAAAATATTGCCTAACCTTTTCACAGTGTAGCAGTAAATGCTTATTCTGATCACCTTTCTGATTCACCTGTATCTTTTCATTATGTTGAATTGTATTTTTTTAATATGTACCAGTCCTCTTCCATCATTTTGTAATTGTTGATTGTCACAGTGCGACGAACATAGTCGTGATTATGCAGTGATTTCAATTCAATGCTGTGTAGAGTTTGATAGAAATATGGGTTTGATGAAAGGTGGGTTTGCAAGGTTATTATAACCCTATCACTAACCCTAACGGTTAACATGTGCGCATTCGCAGGTTCAGCTACTTAGCTAACCTCTTCTGATTGGCTGTATGCAAATAAGTTCATACTGGGGTCCGAACCTCGCTTGGGAAAAACAATTTATCATCCCGGAGTGCATTTGAAATCGGAACGTGAATGTAACATCCGGGAATTTGGGGGTGTTGGCGATAGCGAGAATTATTTGCATCATGTCAAAAAATCACAATGTACAGAAAGGTTATACTCATGTTAATTTGTTTTATAATAATGACTATTTAACATACCCCTAAAGAAAAAGAGGTATCTATCAAAGATAGAAAAAAACAGATTCATCACGCCGGACAATAAACCCATAAATTGTATATTTTTTTCAAGGTGACTGATGGGAAATGCATATCGAGCTATAAAAGGTTGACTCAATTAAGTATTAATGTGCTATTTTTTTAGTTTAAATATTAAATTCATCTTGTCTATGTTAGCAAACATCTCGTAACTCTGTTAGATGGTTGGTATTATACTATACTATTATCATGTATTGAAAAAACGTCCGAAGTCTAATAAGGTCTTTTAATTCTAATTTGTTTCGATCCCATTTTTGTATCGCACGATTGGAATTTGCTTTCATAATTGCGTATCCCAGACAAATGTCTTTTTGAATTGTTGTTTTATTATGAAATTATAATCTAATGATTTTACAAGTCGATATAGTTTAGATTTAACTCGAGTATGAGATATTTCATTTGTTGTATGAAACATGTTTAGAAGAATACATGTGAATTTACTTAGTTATTTCATCGCTAAGTTACGTAAGTTGTTCGCACGTTCGCATATACTGGATTATCTGGATATATATAAATGTACGTATAATAGGTTCGCACGAGCTCATCTCCCCTCACTTTTAAACAGAAATCAGAGACAGAACTTTCCCAGCACAGAACCCCCCAGTACATAACTTCCCTATTGATATATATTAGAAGTTAGATAAGTCAACGGCGTTTTGGTTCATTATACAAATATTTCTAAGTCAATTATGATAGTCCCCCTATACTTTTGGAACTTAGTTGAATCATATAATGATTGAACATAGCATTTATCTTTTAGAACTTAACAAATTAGTTCCCAAGCAAACAATTCAAATCTTTTCGATTTATTCGTATTTGATGAAATATTAGTCAGAGTGAATTAATAATTCATTAATTTGTCTATGCATTACAACAGTTATATATGTAGTAGTGGCGAATATTGCAAATGATGTAATTATTGAATAAATATAGAATGTTTGTTTTTTAACCTAAATTATTAGTCCATAAACATGTGTCTTTCTTTTGTCTTCATTAGTATGCTCCATGTCACAAGAACAAACACCTCTCACTCATGCAGTCATTAATTTCAATCACTTTGATTAAATCGAATAACATGTACATATGGTATTATCGGCATCCTTGACATTCAAGAGTTAGAGACAAATTTGAGAAGAAAAGTTTAAACAAGATAATTTTTTGTCGCCCTCTCTCGGCGGCTAGGAAGGCTCGCTACAATATATGTGATGGTTGCGCGTGAATTTATCAATGGATCCGTGCAGTGAGACACGGGCAATGTTCTTAAACGGGAAGAAGTTTCCTACCAAAAATATCTTTGAGAGGAATATTGTGTCAAAATATATATTTTTAAAATCAGCATGCGGATGCAGTAAATTGAACAAGTAATGAGGTAGAGAATGTAAGAGAGAGGGAGAGAGGTATATCACAAAAAGTATTGAGAGGTTGAGATTGTATTAGAGAGACGTAGGGAGGTATATTTTTTCGGAAGAAAGAAGATTTTTGTTTTCAGGGAATAGCTTGTCCCAAAAGTTTAAACATGAAGATGGAGGGTTTGTAAAGGTAATAAAGGAACATCTGTAGTTTGCAGGCACATTCACTTGTCAGTCGTAATTCATAACATAGGTTCTGAGCAAGCAGTCTACACCGAGACCGCAGTAAATACTCTACTTCTACTTCTACTTCTATGATAATACTCATCAACGCTTGTTCAGCATCTAGATAAGGGTAAAGCATAGAGTTGAATATATACAGCTCTATGCGGTACAGTTTCTGAAAAGGGAACTAAATTGATTCAAATAGATTGATTCTAATTATCTCTTCCTCTCTTCCCTTTTCTATTAACTCTCTACAATCCCATCCAAGCTTTTCCAGGGTGTCAAGTACTTTCCGATATGCAAACAATGATAGAAGGCATTTCCTTGTCATATGTTAAATTATTTAGATTACTTCACCTTAATTTCTCCCTCTTCTCCTATTTCAAGCTTTATATCGTCTGTCTTTTCAATTTCCCTGTCTTTTTCTATTTCCTCGTTTACTTGTTTTTGGCAATGTCATTCCTACTTTGTCTCTCTTTTTAAATCTCGTCTGTCTTTATCATTTCCCTGTCTTTTTCTATTTCCTCGTTTACCTTTTTTTGGCATTGTCATTCCTACTTCCTTCATTTTTAAAACAAATCTCGTCTGTCTTTATCATTTCCTTGTTGATTTATGTTTTTGGCAATGGTATTATTACCTCACATATTATTTATTTTTGTCCAACCAACTTTCAAGTTATTGTACTTTAATGTAATTTTCGATCTTTTGTATATTCAATTTGTTTTAGCCTTCGGCTGCTATTTTGAGTGTATATGCTTTTTTTTAATTCAATAAACTAGTTCAAAACGAATCAAATTAAATCAAATACAAATTCGCCTTACAATTCGCATGAGAGAATACAAAAGGTGTTTCACATTCAAGTCTATTGAAAATAATAATAATAATAATAATAATATGTCTTGTTTAACTAGGGTAGCCTCATCAGTATTCATACTGTTCTCCCTGAAGGCCCTGCAATCATATATTATTTAAAGGAGCTACACACATAAAAATTCACTAACAACTGATAATTAGAACAAATTACATATGGATGGAAAGATTTTCTCTTGAAAAACACGAATAATTTGCTGAGAAATCATATAGATATCATGGAAAGGCGTAAAATGCAATTTGTCAAGACCCTTCTTAGACCCCCTAACGCCCCTGAACGTAAGTCAAAAACACGAGCGTAGCGAGCTCTGAATAGTGACGTCACACACTGGACAAACAGCTCAGTGCCGTGTAGCAGTCTGCAGCTAGCTAGCCGTGTCCCGCTCCTGACGTCACAATTATTGACGCTCTATAAAGGACCGCTGATTAAGGCAGAAAATCTGGATCTCAAAACTAACATTTTTGAGAGTTGATTACTGCGGGCCCCAAACATATTTTGAAGAAAAGAGTTGTTGTATTTGATCAGCAAGGCTTCCCCTTCGCAATGATATGAGTTTGGCATCAATTCAAAACACTTTTGATTCTTCGTGTGGCTACTTTAAAGAAAATATGAGACTTTCTAATCATGCT
This sequence comes from Strongylocentrotus droebachiensis, assembly GCA_035222895.1. Lineage (NCBI taxonomy): Eukaryota > Metazoa > Echinodermata > Echinoidea > Camarodonta > Strongylocentrotidae > Strongylocentrotus > Strongylocentrotus droebachiensis. The sequence continues at coordinate 13,586 of JAVYIG010006312.1, read as the reverse complement.
ACTATGTGTTAAATTAGGTCTGCGTTCCCTAAAAGAATCACCTTGTGGTCAACTAAGACACGCTAGTTTTGGAATAGATCCCCATTCAGTCATTAATTCTTTTTTTATTTACATATTAATTATAATTATAATGTATACATTGGATGCTCTGTATCAAGTAAAAGCAAGATTGTCGAGATACGGATCATTTATCTTCAGCTTCTTGTTCTAAAATCGTTGGTCCCTATGGAGCATTCATCTTTTTGTTCTTCCTCCTTCTGTCCGTGTTGGGGATCCCCGTGAGGGGAACTTCAGTCCCCAAAGCGCTCCCGGGCACCCTTTAGTTTTTGTGTGTGTGTGTGTATTGGGGTTTTTACAGACTTGTGTCCATCATATATGATTATTTAGTGCATATGCACTGAATTAGGCTTCACTCAAGACACATTAATGATTGTAATAGAGTGTCAAATATAGGGTATGTGTTTGAAGACCATAACATAGGGAGACATGAAATATATAGGGACGGTTCACGCGTTAAAAGAACTACATTTATGCGTAATGGAGATGATGAAAGGTTTCAGATTAATGAATTTTTCATTTCGCTTCCTGAAAGAATCAAAAAGTGAACCGGAACTTCAGAAAAGATCCATGTCAATGGCATCCTGAAATTAAACCCAGCATTAATAAACGTAATACGTTGAAAAGCACGATGCCATCAAGTAGGTCTCACTTACAAAAGATATAATCTCACATTTTACTTTGAGGCAGTCAAACCAGTTGGCCACGATGGAAGGAAAGCGATTTGAAGACATTGTCCGAATGTTGATCTATGTTCAACTATTCCTCACTTCAGTTTGCGGTAAGAAGTTATTTTCTGTGTTTTTATCTGTTTTAAAATGGTAAATTATCATGCAAGACCTTCACTGTCTGTACTTGAGATCATCCGACATTTTGATAAAATATTTGCTGAACAATCTATTTTTAAAAAAAATCCAAGGTATCACATCACAATATTAGGCTTAAAGAAATACGTACTTACAGAAATTAGGGGATAGAGCATTTGCGTCAGTAGCTCCTTCTTTGTAGAATAAGTTACCTTTCTCTATTCAGACGGCAACAATCTTTCTACTTTTAAAACTGGGCTTAAAACTCACCTGATGCTCAATGCATATTGTTAAATTTCAATATTCTTTTTATACAATACATGCAAACCTAATCATCACAATGTGCCACATTGTATGTACCATGGCACCATGAAGTTGTGTGATCTAATGTGAGTTTACATTTAAAATTTCTTTAATCTTAAATAAGTTGAATATTAATTTAAATTATTTGTATGCGCCTTGAGCACCTCTAGAGATGGATATGTTGCGTTTTATAAATATTGTTATTATTATTATTATCATTATTATTATAGCATTAAATTAAATGTTCATGGGAAAAAAGCACACCAGAAGAAGAAGATGATGATGATGATGATGATGATGACGACGATGGTATCCGCCCCGGGGGAGATGGGGCTTTCTCTACGATGTTTGTTTTGATTATTGTAGCTTATTATAAAATTGCTCTTTTTTGTTGTTGCTGCTGGGAACCTCTTCTATTTCGTTTGGCCCTACTGATTTAGGCCACGTATTTGCACACTTTGCATGCATGTAGTATTTTTCGGAATTTAGGTAACCTAAAAAAGCATGAATCGTTTATGGTTTAATTGTTTGAGGTTCCTAGTTACCAACACATTTATACTTAAGTTTACGCAAATGTAAACGAAATACATTAACCCGCGAGTAAACACAACTTTAGTATATAAATGCATGAAGAGAAATGCGGATTAATTGCACATTTCATAATGATGAATGATCTTAACATTCTTGAGTACGTATATCGCGTGTGTGTGTGTGTGTGTGCGTGTGTGTGTGTGTGTGAGGGTGTGTAAGGTAGGTGCGGGTGCGCGCGCGCGAGAGTGTGTGTGCGTGTGTGTGCGGGGGTTGTAATGTATGTGTATGTGTGCGTGTTTGCAGGTGCGTGTGTGAGTTTTTGTGTATGTGCGTGTGTGTGCGTTATGTGTGTGTGCATGATGCGGTACAAGTGTGATTTCAGGATTGTGATCCAACACAAGCTGTGTTTTATTTCTTTCCACACCGAGACTGTACAAACCTTTCTATGTGATATGATTATTATCAGACGCGGACACAAATCTATGTATGAACACGCCATGACATCGAAACTGGTAAGCGGAACTTCCTCGACATACATGGTCCTATATCTTCTGTGGAGGAGATAAGTTTGTTTATGAATGTGTCTTTTTTATATCCTTCCTAGTTGGCTCATCGCCATGCATGCCTGAAAGTGATCGTTCCGGGCGCTACACGGTCATAGGCGGTAGCGGTAACACCTCGTCGGCGGGTGTTCCTAGTGGTGTTCCTAGTGGGTCTAGGGTCCAAGTCTCAGTAAGATGCAATGTGGGTGCGATCGCACAATCCGTAACGACACAATGCTCTAATGGAACATGGATCCCATCATGGCCTCGATGTGGTAAATAACTTTTTTTATTTGTTTGTTTTTTTATTTTGTTTTAACTTTTGATTACATTCCACGACAATATACAATTCAAAGGAAAAGGTAGGTCGGGGGGGGGGGGGGGGGGGGTCAGGGGGTAGGGGGGCAGGGAAGGTCGGAGCGATAACTTCCAACATAATGAAAACAACAATTATTACAGGAACATAAATTTGAAACCCATTATCCATAATTAAAGGCCTAATCAGGTTTAATGGGCTGTTTTCTTTATTTGATTTGGAGAGCATTTTAAAGGAAATAAAATTATATACTAGAGTAAATTTAATTATTATTTATATTCGAATCTAATTAATATATGACATGGGTATCTTACAAACTTATCTCACATATTTTTTCTAACTTTTGGCTCTATGGATATGAATTTTGAAACATTACCACCCCAAAAAAAGGATAAAATATCCCCTTTATAGCGGAACTGCAAATATATCTTTCGTAAAATATTGCGAGCAATAATATTTACCTGCATTCCTCAAACTTCCAGCATCAACATAAAGAAAGAAGAATAATTTAGAGCAAAGGTTTATGGCTCTTCGACTAATATTCATATTAGTTGTTTTGTAAAAAATTGTTTTACAATATTTTGTGGTGTTTTTTTCTCCAGAGGATCCTTGTTTGGTACCAAGGAACAGAGGACAGGTTCGCCAGTTTGTGAATGGAGATGCGACGAGGCCAATAACTAGCTACTATACCCATCTCACCGTACCCGATGGCACCCAGCTGGTTGCTAGATGTAGAGACCCTGGCAAGTATAGATTGATTGGTGATCAAAGACGAACTTGCGAAGGAGGACGGTGGACCGGGGAAGAACCAGAATGCCGTGAGTTTATATATTAAGTTTCACCAAAGCGTACCAACGTATGTCCCTTTTTTAAAGCATGACTCCTCGTGTGTGCACCGGGCATTATTCATGACAAGCAAGAAGAAGAGGAAACGGAGTGAGAACGAGAGGGTGAGGGAGGGAGAGATAGAAAGACTGAATGAATGGGTTTGTGTAAGAAAGAGAGAGAGAGAGAGAGAGAGTGGGAGGAAGAAAGATGGAGAAAGAGGGTAAAATATGCATCAAGATTCGACTGATTCCAACTCCACAGCCCGTATTCGACTAAACTGTATACCCGATGCTGGGATTCAGCTTTTGTCTTACATATTAGGACCCCTTGTCTTATACAGAATTGATATTAATTGCAACTATATTATGTTCATAAGAAACAGGATACAGCTACCTTGCGATTGATTGGAGGACTTGGGATTGATCCAAATCATTTGCATCTCTACTTGACACGGGGCCCAGGTCTAATGATCGAAGTTAGTCTGATGTCTAAGTTTTCCTTTTATGTGATTTTGGACCTGGGGCCGAATTCAACTGAATAATTACGGGCCATTTTGATTCAATTCATTCAATTCAATTCAAAAGACTTTATTTCCTTTAAAAAACATACAAATATATACATGTGATAAAGTACAGACAGTTCCTGTTTCCCTTATAGCTGTGGGGTTTAATCATTTATGTTGCAAATGAATAAGAATGTATCAATGACCAATAAATGGTTCGATGTTGTTTCTTCGTAGAACCCGTTGAAACACAAGTCTTGTTCTACGGCGCACCGCGTGATGTAGCTAGTAATGGGACAGTCGTGGTTTATGTGCATCGTGGAAATCCCAATTATCTTGATGTAGTCTGCTTCATCACAAGTCTATGGTTAAGGCCTCCTCGACTGACAACTCCTCTTGTGAATGACGGAGACTTATGGGTAAATTCATTTCAATTTAAAGTGTTTTCAGGTTTAGCAACATTTTGTTAATATCAGGCATGGAGATCAGACAACGATACACCATAAGTGACTTCAGGAAAGTATACAAAGTCTATAGACCACTATTTCGACAGCATACAAGACCTCAATTTCGATCTCATGGGCTGTCGTTGTTTTAGATGTCCCAACATTTAAATAGAGAGGGAATAAAAAAGAAGAGGCAAATATATATTTTCCCAATTGTGTAGAAATGGTAGGATATTAATTCTCAGATTCGGGCTTAATTCATGTGACTCGAGTATAATTATATTGGAATGCTTTGAAAAATGTCGGTTGGTCATATCTCTCCATTATCTTCAGGATTGGCCCAGGTTGTATACTGATACAAAACGGTTGAATCCTATCTCTACTGATTTCTCTGGAATGTATACATGCAATGGGTCGTCATCATTTCACAGCGTACATGTGCTGTTTAAAGGTATGTATATACTAATAAGAACAATTCAATGATATGGTTACAAACAAACACACCCACATCCACACGTACCAACCACAGAACTGTAAAACCACTGTGGTACCAACACACAAACACACTTTCACAAAATGAAAACAAAGGCAGAGAAATGTTGGTGAAGCACATGTACATGTACACGGGGCAGACCAGTGAGTGCATGGGTATGATGGCACGTTAGTCTGCACATATAGTATCATTCCCTGATACTTCATAAACGTGAAGAAGAATTCAGCCTCGAATGAAATGAAGACTTGTGTCTTTGGTGTAATGTTACCATTGTTATATATTTTGTTGTTAAAAGTGAATGAATGTAATTGTGATATATAATATCTTAAACTATGAATAATAAAACATAATTCAATTATATGTCCTTATACTGCAGCCTTTAACATAAAGCCCCTCTAAAATGTTGGGAGCCTCAAACATTTGATGGCAAACTTCCACTTAAATATTATAATTATGTGCAAGAGGATGTTATTTAACACACACATCTACGAAGGATCTTATAAATAAATTTGTTTGAAGAGGAATAGTGATGAATGAATACAAGTATATGTTTTTTTTAGTACGACAGAAAACTAAAATATTGTTTTCTGTCATCAAATATTGACCTTAAAATGTATTTATTTTGAAAATCCTTGCAGAATTGTGTGTTAAATGACATCTTATGTCACATCTTTATACTATTTGGTGCGATTTTGCCATCAATATATTTGAGTCTCCCAACACGTTAAAGGTTGAAACAACCCTTAAAGGCATTGTTTAACGATTCAAATCTGAGATGCATGGCCCTGCGTGTTATCAGCGTCTGTGATATGGTATAATATTGAAGTCCTAAAAAATGCGCTTCAAAATGATCATGAAGTGCATCAAAAAAGTAAAAATCTTTTACCATACTCATTTTCCCCAATAGACTGTAGTGTTATAAAACCAGTGGGGAAACGTTTTTTGAAATTTCGAACTTTCAATCATAAATATCTTGATAATCAGACGGGCAAATCGGTTTGGAAATGTCATGGTCTTCCTTATTGACCTAAAGGTTTATAATTATGATTGCAGCATCAGCTAAATCCAGGATTTTCTGTAGAATCTGGGACAAAGATACGCAAATCCCTTTAAGGGTACGTTTATGCTTAATTTTGAGGGCAGAATGAGCGATTTGAAACGCTCATCGTAAACGCTCATCGTAATTGCAGTTCCACGGCGTACTGTTTATGCTCCCTTCTCTGGCTCCTCCAGGCATAATTCTGGCTTAGAGCCAGAATCATGCCTGGAGGAGCCTGACAAGTGCAGTGCAGAGTCTGCAGCTGGATGCCACGTTGACCCTTTTAAACGCGTTTACAAATGATTGTGCATTTATGCTTCCCCAGAATCGCTGATTTTGCAGAATCGCCAATCCAAAACGCACCTTTATGTGAATTTACGATCGCCGTTTTTCTGTGATTCTACAAAAATAAGAAAGGTCGCAACCATGTTTTGAACTAAACGCGTAACAAATGCCTCATTCTGGCCAGAAAAAGTTGAGCATAAACGTACCCTAAGAGGCGTATATTCAGTGAAATGATGTGTGTTCTCTTCACTGTGATATAGCTGCTGAGTGTGGGGCCCCTGCGGCTCCAGTGCACGGGAGGTTACTAGATGGTTCAAGACGGCAGCCTCGAGATATCTTTACAGCTGGTGCAACGGTGTCATTCGAATGTGAAGATGACTACAGCTTGGTGGGATCTTGGAACATCACATGTGAAAAGGGTCAATGGTCGGATGGTCCTCCCGTATGTAGAGGTATGATGGGGAGCCTTTCGTCTGCGAACTTAACATTTCATTTAAAGATGACAATATAAAAAAAAATCGAGTAAAAACAATATCATTTTTACAAATGCGGCGGTGTCATTTTACACTGCAAAAATAAAGGTACTCATATATATGTTTGTCTGCGCACTCACTTTACATGGACTTTAGCTATTTTAATGAGAAAAAATAATATCCCGAGGCTTGAGAATGAAATACTCAAATGAGACTTTTCTCATTTCGCGGGCGTGAAGTTAGGACCTTATGATCATCATCAGCAATTGATAATGTGAATTACTTGCATGAATTTAATGAGGATCTGGGATTACCTATGAGAAAGTGCATGTATACTTATGTCTTCGTTTTTAGGAAAAAATACTCCAAAAGATATCAGCAAATTGACACGAAACAGGTAAGAAAGATAACGACTTTTAAATCAAGACCAATATTAGACAAATTTAATGAAGATTTAATTGATTTTAGGTATATTATAGTAGGGTTTCTCCATTCAAGTGCTATGTCGTCTCCTGCATTGACGTCATATTCTATTGCGCAATACAGCTCCGAAACTGGCTTTTTTTCTGAGCGGTCTGAGTCGTCAGTTTTAAACCTAGATTCCAGAATTATTGATGATTTCTAAAATAAGCCATTGTCAAAATGTCTTTCCTTTTATTGTTAAGACCGTTTTGATTGGAAGGGCGCTTTAATGATATTATCAATAATTTTTTTTGTGTCACATGAAAAGGTTGGGATTCATGGTAATCATCGTCCGAAAAATGCAATCCGTTACGTGGATCATAATAGTTGGAATGTTAAGACGGGTCGGCAGTGACTAGATGGTTACAAACACACATACACACACTCCCACACACACATACCCATACAAAATGAAAAACAGAGGCTGAAATGTTGGTGACGCACATGTACATGTACACGGGGCAGAATTGTAGGAACACGGTTTGGGGAATGTTAGTCTGCACAGACTCTATCTCACGGTTTTGAGACATTGCCATAAATATTAAGAAGAATTGAGCCTCGAATAAAATGAAGAATGTGCCCATGGTGTAATGTCATCATAGTTATCTGATATTATTCAAAGTAGTTAAACGCATTAATGATAATAATACAAATAGTATAGTATTAATGACTGCTTTGAGAGAAATAGTTGTTTTTATACGCTCAAGGGAAGGTTAGAATGGTGCTATTACCTGAGGCGTGCCGAGGGCAATAGCCCAATTGTAACCTTCCCGAGAGCGTATAAAAACAACTATTTCTCGAATATTAAAGCAGTCATTAATACTTTTATATGTCAAAAAAAAAATAGACTAAAAAATAAAAATAAAAAATAAAAAACTTTTTTCGAAGATGGCTTCGAACTCTTGCGTACAAAAGGTGATGTAACTAAAGCCACCGCCTTAAACTCTCGGCTATCGCGCTCTGTTTCCTCACTTAGCAGTTTTCTCTAATATATACATTAAAATGGATTGACAACGGCTTCGGTGGTGGATGCTTCGCTTCTGCTCCATTAAACGGGCCCTTCTTTTACTTTTGCAATGCATATTGGCACGAACTTAGATCAAGATCTATCGGCAGATGTTGTTTTTTGTTTTGGGAAGTTTATTTTCGTCTTCATGTCAACAATGCAAGATAAAATTGTCGGTAAGATCGATCGAGATTCAATTGTATTGAAATTACCGACCAATTCTTCGCACACGTATGGTATCCTCGATCGCTCAGACCATTTGTTAACATGTAAACCTATGGGGTAACCATGGATACTGACCTATTTTCCCAATAACCATGGTTATTGGATTTTGAACTGTTTTAACCAGGGTTACTGGGAATTTTCGGGAACAGTTAAAGTTTATGAATGCAATTTCGACCAATCAGATTGCTGCATTACTTAAGTGAGGTATATTATACAAACTACATCTCAATAGCCTGTTACTTAAAGGCTGAAACAACCCAAATAGAGACGTATATTGAGTGAAATGATGTGTGTTCTCTTCACTGTGATATAGCTGCTGAGTGTGGGCCCTGCGGCTCCAGTGCACGGGAGGTTACTAGATGGTTCAAGACAGCAGGCTCGAGATATCTTTCCGTCCGGTGCAACGGTTTCATTCAAATGTGAAGAAGATTACCGCTTGGTGGGATCTAGGAACATCACATGTGAAAAGGGTCAATGGTCGGATGATCCACCCATATGTAGAGGTAAGATGGTGTCCCTTGTGTTTCCGCACCTAACATTTCATTTAAAAATGGCATTAGAAAAAAATCGAGTAAAATCGAGTAAAAACAATATTATTTTCACGAGAAAATGCGGCGGGGTCAATTTGACATTTCGAAAACAAAGTTTCCATGTCTGCGCACTCGATCATTTACTTGCAGTTTATGATTGTTAACGTGAGAGATGGTAAACCGGTCTATTCGAATCTAGCGTTTATATCTTCTATTGATAGTGAGCAGGTGTCCAGTACTCAACATACCAGAGCATGCAGTCATAGAGGGTGTCCACTTCAACGACGGGAGGAACATTGGGGATGAGAGGATCTTCAACTGTGTAGAGGGTTACGTTCTACAAGGTGATACCAATAACCAGCGATGCTTGGAGAGTGGGGTCTGGTCGGATCCCTTACCCACATGTGAAGGTATGTCTTATGACTCTCTGGGGTATCCTCTTCTAGATTCTTCAATCCTTACTTGATCGTTGTAGATAATCACCTCTGTTAAATAGGCAGTTTCCTTCTCCTCGTTATTTCCAAAATTTGAGAGATATTTGAAGTCGCAATTAGTAGGTTTTCCTGATAGACCCGACTGGTTTGGAATTAAACACACTGGCAAACATATATTAGTGATGGCCTTCATACATTGGATGCTATCCTTTATAAAACAATGACAATGGTACACGGCCACGTAACATGGTACTACCATGGTAGTACCATTACAATTATTACGGTACACTTCATAAATAGAGCCATGGTGGTACTGTCTCTATCATGGTAGTACCGTGGTAGTTCTGTACCATGGTTATTCTATGGTAGTACCATGTTTGCTTTAGTAAGGGTTGGAACATAAAATCTGTATTAATGATATTATCAATAGTTTTGTTTGTCACAGATGTGTAGGAACACGGTTTGGGGCATCTTAGTGTGCGCAGACTCCACCTCACGCCTTTGAGTCATTGCCATAATTATGACGAAAAATTGAGCCTCGAATAAAACGAAGACTGTGCCATTATCATAGTTATCTGATATTGTTAAAAGTAATTGAACGCATGAATGGTGATAATACACATGGTACAAATTTCATCTACATAGCCTTTAACTTAAGGGCTGAAACAACCCCAAAGAGGACGTATATTGAGTGAAATTATGTCCTTCTCTTCACCGAGTTATAGCTGCTGAGTGTGAAGAACCTGTGGCTCCAGAGCACGGGAGGTTACTAGATGGTTCAAGACGGCAGGCTGGAGATATCTTTACAGCCGGTGCAACGGTTTCATTCGAATGTGAAGATGACTACAGCTTGGTGGGATCTAGGCAAATCACATGTGAAACTGAGGGTCAATGGTCGGATGATCCTCCCGAATGTACAGGTATGATGGTGAGCCTTATGTCTGCGCACCTAACAATATGAAAGTGACAATAGTTTTCTGTCGTATTACACTAATACTTGATCTCGATCCTTATATTCTAAAGAGTAAGTGTGCCGGAAATCTCATCAAAATCCGAGTAAGAACTGTGTTGTTTTCACAAGAAATGCGGCGGTGTCATTTTGACATTGCGAAAACGAAGTCCCATGTCTGCGCACTCGATCATTTACTTTTCATGCAGTTTATGATTGTTAACGTGAGAGATGGTAAACCGGTCTATTCGAATCTAGCGTTTATATATTATATTGATAGTGAGCAGGTGTCCGGTACTCAACATACCAGACCATGCAGTCATAGAGGGTGTCCACTTCAGCGACGGGAGGAACATTGGAGACGAGAGGATCTTCAACTGTGTAGAGGGTTACGTTCTACGAGGTGATACTAACAACCTGCGATGCTTGGAGAGTGGGGTCTGGTCGGATCCCTTACCCACCTGTGAGGGTATGTCAAATGACTCTCTTTAACCAATTGCCTGGGGTATCCTCTTCTAGATACTCCAATCCTTCCTTGATCGTTGTATATAGATTATCCCCTCAGTCTATTAGCCAGTTTCCTTCTCTTCTTCATGTCTAACATTCGAGAGATATTTGAAGTCGGTAGTAGGTTTTCCTGATAGGCCTGGCTTTTTTGGAATTATACACACTGGCATACATATATTAGTGATGGCCTTAAAGGTAATACAAAGTTTTGGGAAGATTTGACAATTGGGGGGATAGTGATTCTTTACCAATTTGATATATTTGGATGCCCCTGTGGATGTATTACAAGCACTAGAAAATTTAGCCCCTAAAACACTTCTGCTTTCGAGAAAAATTGAATATAAAAATTTACCGGTGCTCCCGGTAAATTTTGATAAATTTCAAATAGCGCCTACGGCCGTAAAATGGTAGCTGCGACCATAAACATCTCAGAATATGTAGTTGTGATATATAATTTCCAAACGGGAATTGCAAGTCGGTCGATTTCAGTTAGAAACACTGTTTAATGATAATACACATGGTACAAATTTCATCTACATAGCCTTTAACTTAAGGGCTGAAACAACCCCAAAGAGACGTATATTGAGTGAAATTATGTCCTTCTCTTCACCGAGTTATAGCTGCTGAGTGTGAAGAACCTGTGGCTCCAGAGCACGGGAGGTTACTAGATGGTTCAAGACGGCAGGCTGGAGATATCTTTACAGCCGGTGCAACGGTTTCATTCGAATGTGAAGATGACTACAGCTTGGTGGGAATCTAGGCAAATCACATGTGAAACTGAGGGTCAATGGTCGGATGATCTCCCGAATGTACAGGTATGATGGTGAGCCTTATGTCTGCGCACCTAACAATATGAAAGTGACAATAGTTTTCTGTCGTATTACACTAATACTTGATCTCGATCCTTATATTCTAAAGAGTAAGTGTGCCGGAAATCTCTCAAAATCCGAGTAAGACTGTGTTGTTTTCACAAGAAATGCGGCGGTGTCATTTTGACATTGCGAAAACGAAGTTCCCATGTCTGCGCACTCGATCATTTACTTTTCATGCAGTTTATGATTGTTAACGTGAGAGATGGTAAACCGGTCTATTCGAATCTAGCGTTTATATATTATATTGATAGTGAGCAGGTGTCCGGTACTCAACATACCAGACCATGCAGTCATAGAGGGTGTCCACTTCAGCGACGGGAGGAACATTGGAGACGAGAGGATCTTCAACTGTGTAGAGGGTTACGTTCTACGAGGTGATACTAACAACCTGCGATGCTTGGAGAGTGGGGTCTGGTCGGATCCCTTACCCACCTGTGAGGTATGTCAAATGACTCTCTTTAACCAATTGCCTGGAGTATCCTCTTCTAGATACTCCAATCCTTCCTTGATCGTTGTATATAGATTATCCCCTCAGTCTATTAGCCAGTTCCTTCTCTTCTTCATGTCTAACATTCGAGAGATATTTGAAGTCGGTAGTAGGTTTTCCTGATAGGCCTGGCTTTTTTGGAATTATACACACTGGCATACATATATTAGTGATGGCCTTAAAGGTAATACAAAGTTTTGGGAAGATTTGACAATTGGGGGGATAGTGATTCTTTACCAATTTGATATATTTGGATGCCCCTGTGGATGTATTACAAGCACTAGAAAATTTAGCCCCTAAAACACTTCTGCTTTCGAGAAAAATTGAATATAAAAATTTACCGGTGCTCCCGGTAAATTTTGATAAATTTCAAATAGCGCCTACGGCCGTAAAATGGTAGCTGCGACCATAAACATCTCAGAATATGTAGTTGTGATATATAATTTCCAAACGGAATTGCAAGTCGGTCGATTTCAGTTAGAAACACTGTTTAATAGCTTAATTAATATATTGACCTAGAGAGGGAGCTATACAACATAAAGAGTTTATTATTTACAATTTCATAACTTTAGACTCGATTTCAACAACGACAACGACCACTGAATAATGTAGGATCGCATATGCTTCCAATATGTTCATTTGAAACGAATTCATTACCCCATACCAAAACTTTGTATTACCATTAATAACTGGTGCTATCCCTTATATGAAAATTACCATGGTACACGATATTTTCAGTTTGCCACGGTACCATGGTACTACCATGGTATCAAAAATGGAATGTAAAATTTAACTGTAAAACCATCGTTTCCTGGAGATTTGTTGAATTTCGATGGGGCTTATGTTTTACCTTTTTTCAGAATCAACTGAACCACCAAAGAATAACGGATCGTGCTTAAACAGCTGTTGTACGAGCTCTGAGTATTCTTGTCACCCCGGGGGTTGCTACTGTGACAGCTGGTGCGAGAGGAATGACAACTGTTGCGATGACTATGAAGACGTGTGTCCTAGCATAGGTGACAGTATAGGTATTCATATCTTTACTTCCTTCTTGCATTAATTCTAATACATAGTGCTAGGGGAACTTGACTACATATTCCAAAAGGATTAGTTATGTTTATGCTATACAGTTAAAAAAAAGTGCCAGATCATTAAAAGGAATCTCTGGCACACGAAACGCACCACAGCATTTGGATGTTACAATTCACATAGCATGTACTGCTAGATATACTTGCACAGCCCCTTTAGTATTGCTTTGGGCATATGGGCATGGACCTAGGTGGAAAAATAGCTTGGTAAATACCATTTTGCAAGGAAGAACTAAAAGCAGAAGATAATTTGCAGATATTAAAGCTAGGGCATGGACTGATAACAGTAGTAATAATAATATTAATAATAATAATGATACAAATATTGTTATTGTTATTTTTTATAATGTGATGATGGTGTTTATGATTAACAGTAACAATATGGAACGACACTTGTCATGAAAC